>CAMOHE010045800.1:66607-195502 GCA_946598075.1 Artocarpus hirsutus | reverse complement strand
GGATCCATTAGCAATTGTTATTTTCCTATGGCTAGAGCATGGAGTATAGGTGATAAATTTTTGGGAGGAACATGTCATGTGGTCGGTGGCTCCAGAATCAATTACCCATATATTTGGAGAAACTTTATCCGAAGCATTAGAAGTATAAGACGAGGAAGAAATACCTGAAAAAGCCAATGAGCATGTACATGCCGTGGAAGGTTTTTCAAGTGATCCCAAAAAACTTTTTAACCTTTCAATGTCTTCTTTGCTCAATTCAGAAATTGAACTTTGTGGATTTCCTTCACTGCTTGGATGAGAATTAGCCACATTTACTTGTCCTCGTTCACTTTCAGCCCTATTGGAGAAATTCCTGTTCATATTTGGAGGTCTTCCATTGAGTTTCCAACATGTCTCTCTTGTATGGCGGTGTCTTTTGCAGTAGCTGCACCAGAGAGAGTCTTTTGACTGCTTGTTGAGAGGTTTTGATGAGTCAGCCTGCTTATTGAACCCTTCACTAGGCTGTAACGTGACAAAGTTTTTATTTTTAGCAGATTTTATCACTAAAGCTAATCCATCGGCAGCCTGAGCCTCAAGCATAACACTCCTTCCTTCTTCAGCACGGACTATTGAAATGGTCTCATTTAGAGAAGGCAGATCCTCTTTTCCTAAGATCTGAACCCTTACAGCATCAAATTCATATTAAGACCAGCAAGAAAATCATAAATACGGTCTTTTTCAACGAACCTCTTGAGAATTGCTGCATCTAAGCTGCACTTCATCTCCATACACTGGTAATGATCCAACTCTTGCCATAAGCCTTGCAAAAGACTGGAATATTCTGTGACCGTACGGATTCCTTGCTTAGTCATTGAGATTATTGTCTTTATCTCGTAAATTTGGGCAGCATCATGAACTTTAGAATAGGTTTGGTTGACCATAACCCAAATTTCCTTGGCTGTGCCAAGAAACATACATTTGTCGCTTATTTCTGGAACCATCGAATTCCACAACCAAGTCATCACTAGCGAATCCTGTTCCTCCCAAGCAGCAAACTTCGGGTCTTCTTTTGCAGGTCCTGTTCCAAGCAAATGACTCAGTTTGCCTCTTCCCTTCAAGAACGTACAAACCAGCTGTGTCCACTTTAGATAATTCCTTCCATTTAGATGATACACTGCTTGTATATTCTGCAAATCGCCTGTTGAAACTACTGCAGAATTCTCGGCTGAAGGCACATCCGAGACAGGACTGGTTTGAGTGGTTTCAGACATGACTGATTGTTTGGAAGGACGTTTGGTTAGAAAGGGAGATGTGGAGGAGTCAAATGAACAAGAGGGTAAAAAAAAAAGAGGTTTTCCAGGAACGATCTAGAGCTCTGATACCATGTAGAGAATAGAAAAATCAGATTGTATTCAATATTCTCTGAAAAAAAAAATACATTATATACACATTTGCTATTTCACAAAAATAGGAAACTATCACAAAAATAGGAAACTATCCTAACAAAATATACAGCTCAACTAATCCCTAAAAATCAGGGATTACATAAGTCATACACGGTTTTCCTTTTAAAAAACAATATTTCGACATATATTAATAATTAGCTTCTTTACATGAGCTATCAAGCTCTATATCTTTGTATATTGTGCAACGTTTTCAGTTTTTTAACAACTTGTTGAAAACAGACGTCCTCATAGTAAGTAGAGAACAAACTAGACACATTTTAATAAAGTGTTTTTATGTACATTTTTTTTTTTCTTTTTGTCTTCTTTTATTTTTCCCCCAGTATGATGAAGCGCGTGAGTATGTTGAGAGAGCTCGGAAATGCCTGGCAACAGAGCTTGCTGCTCTGGTAAGTTTTCCTATTTTTATAAACCTTTGCATTCATTTGTAAACTCAGTTTGGAAAACTGGTGTGGAAGTAAAACTTGACATCTTGATGTCATGGTTATATTGGATTGAAACATATCTAACTATGCAGGTGTCAAAGTTAAAGATTTTAACCTTTAGAAATTTGTTATGGAATCCTCTAAATCAGTAAGCTGGCTCAATTAGATTGAAATGACGGTCAAATTGTCGGTTCCTTGTGTTTCTTAATATATTTTTGTGCTTGCTTAGCAATGTGCCGTTTTATGGTAACCAAGAATGCATTACATTCTGCTCTTTGTATACGATATGTTATTTCTTTCAATTATATGATATATGTCAGTTATTGCAATCGTTGCTTGTATTTGATAAAGCACTCTTTCCAGCTCTATCTTGCCGGTGTTGATACATATAGAAAGATCACGTTTGAAGTGAAAATTTTCTTAGCTGCATAATGAAAGTCCATGTATCTTTTTCTGTAGGTTTTGGAAAGCTATGAACGAGCTTATAGCAATATGGTTCGCGTTCAGCAGCTGTCAGAACTTGAGGAGGTTTGCTCTGATATTGTATTGCTTTTTTTTTCTAGTACTTCATCTTTTTGAGTATACGTAATATGTCAAGTTCTTCATCAGGTGATTGATTACTGCACTCTTCCTATTGGAAGTCCTGTTGCTGAAGGACGGCGAGCCCTTATTCGTAATATGTGGACTGAGCGCATACAAGGAGCTAAAAGAAATGTTGAGGTGAATCTTCCGTGTGTGTATATCTTATAAGGAAAAGAAGGAAAAAAAAAGGTTCCCCTTTATGCTACAGAAATTATTAGGATTGGGGCTGAATGGGCTAAAATTATTGAGGGGTCACTCTTTTTTTTTTTTTTCAGAGATTATTGGGGATAAAATATTCTTGATTGATTAAATAAGTCACAATGCGGTTTTTTTTATTTCAAATATAATAATAGAATTGTTGCACCTTAATAGAATTTTTGAAAAGTTGGAAAGTTATTTCATGTGGGCCCGTTTGGTTCAATGGTTTGGAACCAAAAATTTCATCTAAGCGAGTGTTTAGCAAAAAAATGGTGAAGCTCATTTGGAACCATTGATTTGACATTTTGAACCAATAAGCAACCTAAATCTGGAAACAAGCTCCTCTAGTTTTCAACATTAGTTCAAACCACCATGTTTCAAACCAATGAACAATGTCTTGCCATAGCAAGCGCTCTCTAACACCCCCCTACCCCACACCCCCCCCTCCCCCCCTCTCTCCCCCTCTCTTCTTCCTTTAGAATTAGATATTGGATTATCTGTTTAATGGGTTTAGTCCCTTGGATAAGCTGCTACTAAAGTGATGCATGCAAATAGGAATTTCCATGGTTGGCTTATTTAATTTCATCCGACTCTACAATATACTCGCTTTCTTCTAATATGTGTGCTTTAATTCAGGTTTGGCAGGTACTTTTAGCTGTTAGAGCACTAGTGCTACCTCCTACTGAAGATATTGATAATTGGCTTAAGTTTGCTTCACTTTGCCGAAAAAATGGACGGATTAGTCAAGCTCGGTCTACTCTAGTCAAACTCTTGCAGGTAAGTCGTGTATTCATGCTCTGATGAGGTTGCTATTTTGCTGGGTTTTTTTGCTGTCTTCTTGTGCATATTTGTGTTTCCTAGTGTTGATTCCTTTGAACTCTGGTTAGTATGACCCTGAAACATCTCATGAAAGTTTGCGGTACCATGGACCACCCCAAGTAATGCTTGCATACTTGAAATACCAGTGGTCCCTTGGTGAGGATCTTAAGCGCAAAGAAGCATTCGCCAGGCTGCAGGTATTGCCTGTTTGAATATTTGGTTTGCATATGGTAAACATTGACGACCATCTGCTTCACCTAGCATTACCCTAGATCCATCTCCTCTGACGACATGTTTTCTTGGCTGGTGAACTTTTTGTAGAATTTGGCTGTAGAGCTTTCAAGCTCCACAAGTATGGGCTTGATAAGTTGTAATAGCTCAGGTGTTCCTCTCCTTGCTCGTGTCTACCTTAAACTTGGAGTCTGGCAGCGGGCCTTGGCTCCTGGTTTGGATGATGAATCTATACAAGGTATTTTGTGCTCTTTTTTTCCTTTTTTTTTTGGTTCCTCGTGTTCTCTGAAAGGCTATCAATATTACTTTGATAACCTATCAATCTGTGTAGAAATCCTCCATGCACTCGGGAATGCTAGAGAGCATGCTAATAAATGGACAAAAGCATGGCATACATGGGCATTGTTCAACACGGCTGTAATGTCTCATTATACTGTAAGAGGTTATTCCAATGTGGCAGCACAGTTTGTGGTTGCAGCTGTAAATGGATATTTTCATTCCATAGCATGCGCAGCAAATGCAAAAGGTGTTGATGATAGTTTGCAGGTAAATGACATTCCTTCGCTTAAGGCATTGATGTGCAGAAAATTGCACCTTGTTTCTGTTTCTTATTGAAAAAAAAAGAAAGGAATGATGGCTTTTGGACCTGTTACAGGATATTCTTCGTCTTCTCACATTGTGGTTCAACCATGGAGCTACAGCGGAGGTCCAAATGGCACTACAGAAAGGATTTTCACTTGTTAACATCAACACGTGGCTTGTGGTCTTACCTCAAATAATTGCCCGGATACACTCCAATAACCACGCTGTGCGGGAACTTATACAATCATTGTTGGTGCGAATTGGACAAAGTCATCCGCAGGTTTGCCTTTGATTTCTTTTTCACTTAAATAGTTTTTAATTCAACACCATTGTGATCTTGGTGAGTTGCATCAAACTTTATGGATGGAAATCTTTTAATTTACGGAAATTTTATTTTTTTAAGTTCTTGTGCATCTTTTTATCTGGTATCTTCTCCTTAGTTCTCTTGTTACAACTAAAGGTGCCATTTGCATCTTCTAGCCCTCCAGCTATGTTGTAATCACATTCCCACACCCCCCCCCCTCTCTCTCTCTCTCTCTCCCCCTCTCTCTCTCTCTCTCTCTCTCTCTCTCGGTGTGTGCATGCGTGTGGTTTTTTGGGGGGTGGGGGGTGGGGGTGCGTGCGGGAGTGTAGTTGAAGTCCAACAGAACTAAACGCATACCAGAAAGCATCCCAGATGTATAGTGAGAAAACGATTAATGGATTAGCAGCATTCTGACTCAGAAAATTCTACATTCCTGTTTGCAGGCTCTTATGTACCCTCTCCTTGTAGCATGTAAATCAATAAGTAATTTACGCAAAGCTGCAGCTCAAGAAGTAGTTGACAGAGTTCGGCAACATAGTGGTGTACTTGTGGATCAGGTAAACTAATATTGTAAATCTAGTTTCAAATCATCCTTATGTTTCATTTTCACCACTTTTTCTTTTTCATCTTTTATAACTATGTTAATATTTCTGGGCAGGCACAACTTGTATCTCAGGAGCTAATCAGGGTTGCCATACTTTGGCATGAGATGTGGCATGAAGCACTTGAAGAAGCTAGTCGACTGTATTTTGGTGAGCATAACATTGAAGGCATGTTAAAGGTTTTGGAGCCATTACATGAAATGCTTGAGGAAGGGGCTATGAGAACTAGTACCACCATAAAAGAGAGAGCATTTATTGAGGTTGTAAAATCAACTCAACCTTCATTCTTCTCCAATTCTAACAGTAATTAGTGCATATTGTGCTAGTCTGCAATGTGCACTGCAGTGTTAGTTCAACTGTCGTGTGTATGGTTAATTTGGATCTTGTCAACATCTTGCGCTGTAATTACCTGATTTTAAGACATAAATGAGACTTTCGAAACTGTTTAATAAGTCTGTCTTTTCATTTTTTGACCTTTTAATCTTTATTAAATGCTCCGTGCACCAGTTTTTCCTTGCTAATTGTCTTGCTTTTATGCAATCTCAGGCATACCGTCGTGAATTACTTGAAGCCTATGAGTGTTGCATGAAATATAAGAGAACTGGGAAGGATGCTGAGCTTATTCAGGTTTAGAAAGTTCTGAAGCATCGTTTTTGGTTTCTTTGTTTCTAAGCTTATTGATTTTGTTATCAAGAAATTGGAATTGACTCATGATAATCATCACATGCTTATTATGACTATATTACCAGTGATTACCCAGTCTGCTAAATTTTATGGGCTTGCGTTTGTTTCTTTTTTACTTAAATGCATTGGGCATGCCACTGCGAGTTATTTACCAAGAGAGAATTGACAATACTCTCTTTATCATGTTTTGATGCTTTCTGAATTTTACTTTCTCTTCCCCTTTTGGTGTTGATATTTTTAGGATTACCTGATTGACTTTCAAGTTACTTTTTTAAATGACTTTAAGTTTTTCCAGGTATACAAGATACTACTACTAATATTAATAGAATCAACTACAATTATTAAGAAACTGTAGATCCGTGCTTTAGCAATTTTTCTTTACCATAGAGAGAATTTTTCTTCCCTCCTGTTGCTGCACTCGCAAGAGTATGTCGTGGCTTTGGTGCAAACATTGCGTCTTCATTAGCTTAGGTTTTTCATTACGTTTCAAGATTCTTGATCCTTTGATCTGTCTTCTCTGAACTAATTTTCTTAAATTGTTGACGTCGTGAAATCTGCAATGTCTTATTGTTATTTTCTTAAATGAAGAAAATTGTTGTTGTTATACATCAAATTTGAGTAGGTTTTTCTGAGACTTTCATACAAATATTTTGTTTGTATTATTTGTTGAAAAATCCTATGGATGTAATGACTTTTATCATGACTCAATTAGGCATGGGATCTTTATTATCATGTATTTAGACGGATAGATAAGCAGCTCCAAAGTCTCACTACCCTCGACCTGCAAGTAAGAAGAATTTATTTCTTTATCTTATTCCTTGGTTTTTCTTATAGTGGCACTAACATCTCTTTATGCGCGCAATAGTCTGTTTCTCCAGAGTTGTTAGAATCTCGCAACTTAGAGCTTGCTGTTCCTGGGACATATCGTGCTGGTAAAACCTAACTACATGGTTGTTACATTTTTTTTGTATCACACTGAAGTCGTCTCGCTAAAACAAATTTTCAATTCGATTTTTCAGACTCGCCAGTTGTGACAATTAAGTCATTTGCACCTCAGCTTGTAGTCATAACATCTAAACAGCGGCCCAGGAAATTGACAATTCATGGGAGTGATGGTGAGGAGTACGCTTTTCTCTTGAAGGGACATGAAGATTTGCGCCAAGATGAACGAGTCATGCAGGTGATTTCTTCTTTGTATATGGATTTCTTCCTCATGAATTGTGGTTGTGCTTTAAAGGTTGCCAGGTTCCATAACATTCTTTAAAAAAAAATGTGATGACATATTTTCTTCCCTAGTCCCCACGTTTCAGTTTCTTGACATTTTTTTTCTTCAGCTTTTTGGCTTGGTAAATACCCTATTGGAGAATTCGAGAAAAACTTCAGAGAAGGATCTGTCGATTGAACGGTATTCTGTGATTCCTTTGTCTCCAAACAGTGGACTAATTGGTTGGGTCCCAAACTGTGACACCCTTCACTATCTTATCCGGGAGTATAGAGATGCCAGAAAGGTTGGTTAATAAGTTTTTATGATTCTGTTTGTTTTAGAAATCAGGAGTCCTCTGTGTATAGGTATATAACTGTGTCGAGTTGCGTCCCTGTGCACTTAGCTTCTTTTGAATTCTGATATGTGCCCCATTGTTTCAGATTACACTAAATCAAGAGCACAAGTATATGCTAAGTTTTGCTCCAGATTATGACCATCTGCCACTCATAGCAAAAGTAGAAGTATTTGATTACGCTCTCCAAAATACAGAGGGGAATGACCTTGCAAGGGTACGTATCCTCAATGCATATTCTTCTTTTTATCTATTTGTTCCCTTTCTCGAATGTGTTAACTCAAGGTTGCTTGTGCTGCTTCTGGTAGGTTCTTTGGTTGAAAAGTCGCACTTCTGAAGTATGGCTGGAGAGGAGGACGAATTATACTAGAAGTTTAGCTGTCATGAGCATGGTACAAGTTTTTTATTATGTTTCACATTCTTTTTCCATCCTTAGACTTTAGATGTTTTTTGTCCTCCTTCATTCTGCTCTTTACTTTTAACTTTCTTAAATATTTTGGGCTATTTGAGATTTTTTTTATTTTTGAGATTTTTTCATACCCATGTTATATACAATTCATTTGAGGTACTTATGCCTTGAGATTACATTCCAACTTTTAAAGCTGAGATCTATGTAATGTTAACAAATCTTGCCTAATCGAATTCCTGCAGGATTCATTGTTCTGTATGAAGTAACAAAATTTCATTGTTTTGCACATCACACTGAATACAAAAGTGAATTTCTTTCTTTTCAGGTTGGTTACCTTCTTGGCTTAGGTGATCGTCACCCAAGTAATCTCATGCTGCACCGCTATAGGTACCTTGTAATTAATATTGGAGATTGAAATAGTATATGGTAGGATCTCTTCAGTATCTCTTACTTTTCTCTTCTTTTTCAGTGGGAAGATATTGCACATTGATTTTGGTGACTGCTTTGAAGCTTCTATGAACCGTGAAAAATTCCCTGAGAAGGTAATCAGTCTTTGAAAAAGCTCTTGTTCTGCGGTTTCTAATTGCTACCATGTTGTTTCCTTACTTTCTATACAATCCCCAATGCAGGTTCCCTTCCGGTTAACTAGAATGCTTGTGAAAGCAATGGAGGTCAGTGGTATTGAGGGCAACTTCCGTTCAACTTGTGAAAATGTGATGCATGTTTTGCGAACAAATAAAGATAGTGTCATGGCCATGATGGAGGTATGCATGCATAGAAATATTTCTCGTCTTTTCCATAGTAAATTATGCGATCGGGAGAAGTTCCACATCAATGCGTATTACCCAAAAAAACCTGAAGTTCAACATCAATGCGTATTACCCAAAATGGCTTTTTTGATTACTACATGAATGGGAAGTCGAGGGAAAGGCGTCCTTGTTCGTCAGTAATGTGGCTCTAGTTTCTAAAGGTCACTGCTAAACCATTTATTAGGATCTGATTCTTATTATTATTGTTTTAGGCCTTCGTTCACGACCCTCTCATCAACTGGCGCCTTTTCAACTTCAATGAAGTTCCACAAATGTCAATGCTTGCAAGCACTCATGTTCCTGTTGTGAATGCTGAAGAGCCTCCGCAAAATAGAGATTTGCCTCAACCCCAACGGGGCGCTCGCGAAAGGGAACTCCTTCAGGTGCTTTATTATCTCAGCAGATTAGACATTTTCTTATGGTGCTATTGAATGCACTTACGTTTGTAATTGGTTCTATATAGGCTGTTAATCAACTTGGTGATGCAAATGAGGTCTTAAATGAGCTTGCTGTGGTTGTCATGGCTCGGATGAGTAATAAACTCACTGGACGTGACTTTTCGACTGGCTCTTCGATATCAACCAACTCTACTCAACATGCAGTAGATTATAATACGTTGATCTCTGGAGATAGTCGGGAAGCAGATCATGGTTTAAGTGTGAAGCTGCAAGTTCAAAAGTTGATTATCCAAGCTAGATCCCATGAAAATTTGTGCCAAAACTATGTCGGGTATGATTTTGGGAATTTAACCCTTTTACTTTGTGCTAATCTCATCTATACGAGGCGGAAGCCATTGAAAATTATCATACATTGGGGCTGCATTTTGACTGTTCCACGCAAAGCTATCTTGATTTGTGGGCGTTTTATGCCAATGTGGAACCATGAGCGTCGCGTCTTGTCAATTTCATATTAAGTTTTTTATAATTTAGATGCACCTTTTAAGTTCTGTCACAATTGAGTTGAAAAGATTTTTTTTTTCCCTTGGACCCAATGAATACGTAATAGTTGTCGTGTATAAGAGGTCATCAATCTATTGATGATATTTCTTGATACACATGATAATTTCAGAAACAACAGACACGTAGTGTCTAATACCTAAACGATATCACAGAAAAATTCCATATCAAACTAATGTGTATTATTTTGCTTCTCTCAGGTGGTGCCCCTTTTGGTGAATCGGAGCATGATTCTACAACGTACATGGTGTACATACTTTGTCTATAGCGGACAGCCATTAAGGACCTAAAAAATCTCATTTTGATGAGATCTTCTGTAATCTTTGTATAGGTGATAATCTGTCTCTTCATATGTATGGGAACGTTTTTTGTTTGAATGAAAATCTCATCCTTCTTTTCTGCAAAATCGTTCTTCGCATGTTCATTATGTTTTTCATATATCATATTGCGGATGTTGCACTTACGGGATATTATCAAAGAGGGAGAAAAGGAGAGAACAAAAAATTAAAGTATGTTTCTCCATATGCAATGCTCTGTTATTTTTCTACTTTGATCGAAATCATCGCCATACATGCCTTCTTTCTTATTCTGTATTACGGTGTATATTGAAACCAAAAAGGGAGGAACCTTTTTGCACGGTTTTGTTTGGACTGCAAATTATTTGGGGCTCTTCACAAAAATGCGATAAATTTTAAGCTTAGAATGATTTATGCAATGAAAAAAATATTTGTAAATAATGTCATAGCCACATCATCACTTGTGCTAAAAATACTAAAATACACCCTTAACATATTTGTCAATATCTACAGAGAGAAAAATTAGATTTAATTTATAAGTATTTTAATCAATACATAAAATAACATTTATGCCGTTGTGGCATATTTTTAAATAGAACATGCAACATAAATCAATCCAATTGCAACACGGTGACATATAAAATAAATATCTCAATTATTTGCTTTTAATGCTTTGCCCAGAAAATCACTGCAAAAAAGCTGCCAAGCGCTCATCGTTTAAATGAAGACTGTTATATTGGCGGAACTGAAACATCAAAACAATTCTTTTCTATAGCAATAACATTGGCGATGCTATAAAATGTCCAAAACAAAACACCATTTTGTAAAGGCACGTTCTAGGCACCGAAACACAGGGAGCACTCTTATTCTACCCCATGGTTAAAACTTCACTAAAAATCTGAGTCTAACTTATGACATACTTTTTAGACGAACAAAGACGAAGATTTGAGAAATTATAAATATCATTTTTTTAAAAACTAATTGCAATAGATCTTCAGTTTTGAAAATATTTATTATAAATAGCAAACTTATAAAGTAAATTTTTTCACCCTTATTTACAATGCAAATAATTCATTAGTGTGAATAATTTTCCGTCACACAATAAACAAATTATTTAAATAATAAATCTACTATTTGCTATAACTTTTTTTTTCAAACTGTTATTTATTTCAAAAAGTTTTAAAAATCTATCATTTCTTCTATTCCCCCTTTTAGACTGAGATCCACTATTGCATAAGTACCGGGTTTCAACTCCATGAGAGAAAAGCATTTTTCAACACTAAATGATGACAAAATATGACACTTCTCCGATCAACTGCTGGGCTGCTGTAGATAATGTATGCACTGGTTAAATGTAATTCAAAAGAGAGTATTCAAGCCTCAAAATAGTATTTAATATTTGCTCACTTGCGTAGAAACACCATAGACTATTCAGATTTGACTTGGGTTGATTTGTGGGACCTTTTTACATGGGGAATGGCTTGAGCCTTGGGCAAAGAACATTTCATACCAAAAGTGAATTACAAAAGTTAAAACTAGATGTTATTGTTGTTCAAATTCCAGAGACCTGTGCCTGCAAGAACCATCATGTACAACAGACACTAAGTGGGTGGTCTCTTCTTGTACTTGTTCTGCACTAAGCTCAGTAGAAAATCAGTAAAGACGTGCTCGTAATCTGGCATTTTCCCGTACCCTGCAGTTTATTCAAGACGCTTGTTTACAGATCACATAAAGTAATAAAGTATGCAAGGCTAGCGTTTATTTGATCATATCCAGGACAAAGAATTGAGTCAGATATGGCAAGAACAAACCATGGTCGAGATTAAGGGGAAAAGAACAGTACATAGTCAATAATAATCAGAAATTACAGGAAAGTAAATTTTGCACAGATAGATTTTACTTGCCAGGAAAGTAATTGATGTCAATGACATAAAAGACATCTCTGCTCCCAAGCTTCCGTATCATATCTATATTGAACAGCCGTAGGCCCTAAAAGCATCATATCGTCAAGATTAAAACACATCAAGACAGGAAATGCACCTAGTAGCCAAAGGCATTTCAAGTGACGTAGTGGCTCAGCATTTACCAGTCGCTGACGAAGCTCCTTTGCAAGCCTCTCAAGCAAAGGTCGTGGTGGAAGTTCTGCCATAAATATTTTGTTAAAGGGAGCAACTATGAAGAAATGAGTCAATCTGGCAAGAGCACTTTGCATCTTAAGTCAAGACCTTAAGAAGAATTTAATCACATGGGAAGCAGTTTGGTTGATATGGTTTACTCCATGAGACAGACACAAGTTTGTGAGAAAAATAATGAAAAGTCGATTATAAAATGTGAGCAACCAGATTAGTCTTCACAACGTAGTAATTAGTCAAGAAAAACGACCAACAGTCTCACCGGCAATACTAGGGTCAAGATCTGCCTCGTCTGCTGTAGCTGCTGCACATGAAACTCTCGGGAAACGGAACAGGCCAGCAACCTCTGCTAGTTCACGTTTAGTGACATCAGGTAGGGAGAAACGCCTAACAACCTTTATAGTTTCCCCAACAACAAAAATTTTAAAGAGAACACCACCTACAAGGCAAATAAATAGTAATATAACTGTCAATTAAGACATAAAGTGCTGGATACATTTAAAAAAAAATCAGATGTCATACCATGATTTACAAACTCCTGTAAAACCAAAGGAGGTTCAAGCTCTTGGAGAGAGAATTCATCATAGGCAAGGTATAGTTCATGAGACTTGGCAGTTCCATCCACAAGTAGTGGCTTTGCAACTTAAGATAAACAAGGGAAAAGTTAGACGAAAATCAGGATTAAACAAACATAATGACCGAAGTATATTTATTTATGAAAGCTATATATATGTTCTTAGAAAAAACTACCCAAAAAAGGGCTATACCCAGAGGTAAACTCAGCGCAGCTTTAGTAACTTCAAACGGTATAGATGATGGATCTTTTGTGACAACCAATTGCCTTGGAATACTAACCTTGCCTGCATAACATTTAAGATAATATGAAAACAACCAGTCACAAACTTACAACATGTATCTTTTACAATAATCTACAGTTCTGATTAACAAAGCACTTAAAAAAAATTCCTACAGTTGGTCTAGCATAAAAATACCATGGTAATCAGACAAGTCTAGATCTGCGACATTCCGAAGCATGGACTGGCGATTATGCAGATGTTGTATTGCCTTTGGAGAGTCCAGCACAATTAGTTCCGGATGCTCTTGCTTGTAAGCCTTCACAAACAAAAGGAAAAGTTGAGCCATAATGAGCCACATGGCGTTGACAATATAGATTTAGTAACGCGGAACCAAAAAAATACACTGCATTCAGCACTAATTTTGTGATGCCAACGAATAGCCAGCCATTCATTATGTGGCAATAAACCACAAAAAGCTGTTTGGTGCATCCAATATTTTGTTATGACCATACCAACCCGCAATGCTGACAATTTATTGATGCTTCTTACAATTCAGTTATTCTTAGTTATCATGGCTAAGAAACCTAAGAGGACCAACCAATAGTGCATTAAAAAGCAGTCTGGCAAAGGTTAATTTGCATAAGAAACATATAGTGCGGGAATAAAAGACTAAGACCCTCTGAATCATTTTAACCTACAATCCTTGAGGCTTTTAGTTAAGAATTTGCACATTCTCCTGATACAGGAACAATTTTTTCATCAAGATCTTAGAGAGTAACAGTGTGTTTCCATCTGCACTCTTTAGAAGAGGAATCAAGATGTTCCCACACATGACCATTCTATTTAGCAAATAAAATCCTAGAGGCACCACATTCACCCATCAAGGTTCACAGCATCGACAACAAAAGGTTCGAATTAAGATGTGCATCCATTCAATTTATATCTGATGGTGCAAAAAACAGAGGACATAGTGGTGAAATACTTAATTAGTTTCACATGTTTTCAATACAGCGATCTTATCAAAGAATCAGATAATGATAACAAAAAGTAGAAGAAAGCAAAGAAAAAAAGGCATATAATAGCATGCATAAATTCAAAAAAAAAACACACATAATGACCCCTCACAGTTGACCTCTACCAGCCAAACAACCCCTCTAGAAGAATTTGTTAACAAATGTTCCGAGTCATCTTTTAGCATCCAAGCTCACCAACACCTAGACAAGTTATCTGGATTGATGGCAGAAAGTAAAATCCTCACTCGTTCAACACTTGGGGACCGATTTCAAGTATCTGGTCAAGATTCATGATGAGGAGAGCAAGAACTCTGCAAATTATTTCAGACAAAAATAAGTTTTAAGGGTTAGGACTTAGGAGATTGGCTTTACAACCAATTACCGCCAGTTTACACTTAATCCCCATCATTACTATGTAGCGTCCTTTTATACCGTCATAATTTTTAAGACAGGTAAATGCAGCATCAAAATTATCAACCAAATGCAGCATAAATAAGAAAATGCACTACTATCATGTAGGCTGTAGCAAGGATTGACGAACCTCAATTTCATTGTACCATTCATTTCCTGCCAGCTGGAAGAAACAAAAGACTCGTCAAAAGTTTTACTTGAACAGCATATGCAGAGTGCGTACGTTGGTCGGTATGTCATACACAAAACTTACAGGACAAAAAATGCTATTTATCACCATTGGTTATGCAATCACCACGTGTGACAGTATATTAAAACTGCTACATGACAGAGTGAGAACCAGTTCTTGCACTTTTTGTCATGAGAGAGTAGTTTTCCTTTACTAACACACACCTGAGGTGGTGAAACAATACTTGGACAAAAAAGGGTCATAACCACATCATGAGTTCCAACTCATGACAGCAGGGACAGCAGTTAAAAAAGACAGCAAAAACTTTCCAGACAAAAAGAAACTCTCAAAGGTGATATTAGCTGGTTCCAAAAGGACAACCAACTCTAACCTTATGCAGAAGAATGTCAAAGGGACCTTGCTCTGTAAGTGGGCTGTTTAAATCAATTGCAACAAAGCATATCCCCTTACTCCTGCATCCAGGTAAAAAATAAATAAATAAAGAATTAATCAATATGTAAAATTCTTCATAGTTGACCTCATCAGAGAAGATAAAATAAAAACAGTAGTATTTTTTTGACATTAGATTCTAATCATCTCCACTGTTTCTAAACGGCCTTGACCATGCGTTCCAAAACTATTTATGCAATTACATAATAGCCCAAGGACAATCATGTGGATCAGAACTAAATTAATTGAGACATTAGGGGTAGAAACTAGAATAAATCAAATTAAAATCACATAACAATAAAATTGACTTTGGGTTCCACATGGTTGCCTAACCAAAGGGTATATATGGTGGAATATTCCCATCTAAGAAAGTGAGGAAAGATTTTAGATTCCATATACCCACAAAGCGAACCAAATATGCTCAGCCAAACCAAACCCAAACTGTCACAGTTGGTAATGATCAATGTCGAGAAAGTGATCGCTAATAGGAGCAGATTTTACCACTATCGACAAAGACGCTTTCTTTTTTGGCCATAGAAACAACCCAAAAACAAAGGAAAGGCCAAAAATCTAAAGTAAACCATATAAGGAAACTCGCTGAAAAACTAACAAAAATTGAAAATAAACAAACACATTAATGACAAAGCTGAAAAGTAAAAATTACAAACAAAAAAATTGTATACATTCATATATATATATATATAGAGAGAGAGAGAGAGAGAGAGAGAGAGTTACATACCGAGCCAAAGCAAGAATTTTGGGCTGTAAAAAGCTCTTCTTCTTCTTGGAGGTTAAGGCATAGCCGACGACAAGCTGCTGTGGGTGATTAAACCCAACGCCAAGAACCGAATAAGTCTGCTCTTCTTCTTCGTCTTCTTCGTTCAACCTCATGCCTATATATGTAAAGACCTTCGAATTCGCTGAAAAATTCTAGTTGAATCGAAAAATGGCGGAAAAAGATTTAGGCGAAATTAGATTAAGGTCTGGTTTCTGAGTGCTTTCGTCTACGATAACAAGAAAGAGAAAGAAGGGAATGGAGTGAGGGCTGAGAGGGAGGGTTTTTTCTCTTCTCCCTCTTTTTATAGACGACTCAGAGGCCTAATTTCTCTCTCTATATTTATATGTATATGTGATCGTGTATATATGCTGTATTATATATATATATATATATATATATATACGTGTTCTTCAGAGAGAGGGGTGAATTTTGCAAGCCAATATTCAGTGCTTTTCAGGAGAGAGAATATATATATATATATGCAGTGTGCACACAGATTATCAGGATTATTTTACGTATTATTTTTTTTTTTTTTTAAGGTTGGAAGCTTCGGTTTGTTTTTTTCTTTTCCTATAATACCCCTATCTATGAACGAATTTCGTTAGTTATATGAAATGAAAATAAATACATAGGATACAAATATGAACGGATGAACCGGAACATGTTTCTTATAATTAAAAACTTTCTTAAATTATGACGGTCTTTACAAAGTTTTTCTCAAAATAATTTATTATGATGGAATTTATTAAATTCAATCAAATAAACAGTTTTGTATATCTTTGCAGCTATTGAATAGCATAAATATTTAGAAGCAAACAAAATTTTAATAAAAATTGATGACTCTATAAAGTGTAGAGAAATAAAGTGACAAGGGAGACAGTGATGTAGATTGTGGTTATACTTTTAAAAAAAGAATAAAAAAAAAAAGAAGAAGCAAAAGAATCTAGATTTAAACTAGCCCATATTTTCAAAACAAAAAGGATTAATTTTGGTGGAGGAAAAATTGAGAGAAAAATTTACTTAAAGGTGCATATGTGAAAATGGTATTTGAGAGAATTGGAAGAAAAAAAATACATGGACATATAAGGAAAAACATTAAGAAACATGGCAGTAAAAATGTATTTATAAGAGTCGTATTTATTAAAATATATTTTAAAGGATTGTAAGAAAGATATTTAAGAATGGGGCTCATTTGGAAAAAAAAATTATTCTAAGGAGAGCAAATTGGGAAAAAAATATTTTAGTGAGATATATTTTAAAAACTAATTACGTACTTATTTAATCAAAGAATTTAAGGAAAAAAAAAGTATTTGTGGAAGCTACATTTGATAAAATAATATCTGACAAGATTGTAAGAAAAAATATAATTTTGAGAAAAAAAAATATTTAATTTAAGGTGTATTTGAAATATATACATATATTAGTAGAGGCAAATTAGAAGAAAAATAGTTCAATAAAACACGTTTTAAAATATAACTTAAGGTCAAAAAAGAGGGATTAAAATAATTCATATATATATATATATATATATATATATTTCAATGAAAACCGAAGAAAATAACAAAAGAAAAAAATATACACACACAAAAACAAAAACAAAAAACTATTAATAGTAGGGTTTTTTCATTGTTAGATTAGATAATATTTCTTTTTCTTTTTTTTTTTTTGCTCAATAATTAGATAATAGTTTCTTCAGAGATAGACATATAGTCGCTTCCCATTCAACTCAATGATCTTTCAGTTGCTCCACTAGTCAATCTAATCCAGTTTTGGTCTTATGCATATTTTTTTTCCAAAATTTTTTATCTTCTGTGGTCCTTTTTTTTTTTTCATTTTAAGGAAAGTTTCACCTAACCTGCCTCATTTGTGATAATAAATGTTTTATTTGGCAACATCGTCCTAACTATATTTTCAATTACTGTAGTATAAAACTCTTATATGCTACAGTAGAAAACAAAAATAAGTTACAGTATAAAGCTCTCACATGCTATAATAAAATCGTTTTGACTTTTAGTTGCAACTGCATTGTCAATCTTATTTGAAAGCATTGCAAAGTAGCAAATAAGACGGGTATTTAAACCTTAAATCTTGTAAAGTAAAACATTTCCAAATGGTCATTATTCATTAATTAAGACTTACTTGAGGTATTTATCTTAAAAAAAATTCTTTTATCCCAATTGTAGCTCATCATTAAATCTTCGAAAAATAAAGTTAGAAAAATATTCTCTCATTTATTAAATCATAGATTAACGTCTGTTTGATTATGAATAAGCTAGCTAAATTCAAAAAAGTCAAAGCTTTAAAATTAAAACTTGGACGTGAAATATATACAGTGGAGACAAATATCGCTTTCTATAATATATATTAAGGGTATATCCCCACATATACATTGCAGGGAAAAAGAAAAAGAACATGAAGTCTTAAACCTTGAAATAAATATAAAAGACAAGTAAGGGCAGCTTAGTTTGTTGTAAGTTTTTCCATCTCAATCAATCATAGGTTAAGAGTTCGAGTAACACTTAATCCTACTAAAAAAATAAGTGACATTTTTTTTCTTTTTATATAAAAAAATTTAAAATATCAAAATTAAATTATTAAATATCTCGTTCCACGTGCTTTTTTTTTTTCACTAGGTTTCCCCCCACTTAAACATGAATTTAATTTTATTGGGGTTCTCTTAAAAAAAATTGTCGGCCAAAGCTACGCAAACACTGCAGTAAGAAATGTTAGAAACAATAAGCAATTTTAGTTAATTTGTTTTTTTATTAGGATTTTTTTTTATGTAAGTTCCCAATGTCTTCACTAGAGTCGACAATATGGGTTACGACATGATAACACGACACGAATCCGATACGCTTTTTTGTTGGTTAGTGTCAAAAAATTTGACCACGGGTAATTTTAGTGTCGACCCTAAACTGACCCGTAAAAAAAGGGGTCATGTTTGGGTCAATCCGTCTGACACTAAAATGACATGTTTCTAACCCGTGTTTAATTAATTAACTTTAAAAAAAAATTTCTATAATTAATATTATTTCAGATATAATATAAGCCCTTAAAAGATCAAACCATACCTCTCTTATTACTCATTTTCTTATTGTTGTGGTATGAAACTCTTTTAATTTTTTTTTAAATGTTATATATATTAGTGTAGGCGGGTCATAGGTAGGTTGCAGGTCACCATCGGTTTACAGGTCAAAAACGGGTTATGGGTCATTGTTTTTTGGCACTATGCATAAGGAACGAGTTGGCACAGATCGTGTTCGTGTCAACCCGTATCAAAATAGGTCATGTTAGGGTTGAGAATTCTCAACCCGTTCGTGTCACGGGTCAGGTTAATGTCAACCTCATTCTTGTAAAAATTAACTCTAACCTAACAACCGTATTGCCACCTGTTCACAAAGGGCAATAAGTACCATGTAAAAAAAAAAAATTTAATAGTAATATAGGAAACTGGAATAGGGAATATACTCCTCACAAAAGAGACAAAGGTCTGTTTGGTTAATAGATTTAAATTAGTGATTTAATTTGAGTTAGTATGATTTGAATTAAGATTTGAATTGTTATCGACGTTTGATGTGCACTTAAGTCTGAGTTTGGAATAAAATTGAAATTTATGTTTGAAGAGATAGTGGAAATAATTTTTTATTTATTAACAAATTTAATAAAATCTTAATATTTATGATATTAAAAATATATATAATATAGATATTGATTTATTCCTCTATTCACTAGAAACACAGTGAAAAAAATATCTCAATTGGATATCAAATGAAAAAGTAATGATTTTTTTTGGAAAAATATAAGAGAGAGAATTTCAGTATTTATTGTAGCAAAGATATCTGAGTATCAAAAGTTTATGGGATAAGAATTCTAAAAACTTGGATTCTTGATATCAAAATGATTCAGATTTTGGAGGAAACAAACACGTATCTAAAGGATTCTTGATACTCAAATCTAAATTTGGTCTATTGAGTTTAAAAAATACATGAAACAAATATACCCAGAAGATATGCCAAGCTTTAAACCTAGTTAATCAAGTTTTTGGGGTTAGTATCTGTTAGTTCAGAATCCCTTTACATAGATATAACATTCAACTAAATATCAAGCTTCTGGGGTAATTGAAAATTTTTATTATCCGGATAATTGAGAGATGCTTAGAGAAAAAATATATATATATATATATATATATATATATAGTTGCATAATCAGGTAATCCAGAATCATTTGAGTTTGATGACGTAGTTATCATTTGAATATTCTCTAATTAAAAGCAAATAGCTTAAAGTACATCTAATTAGTGATTACCTAACTCTCTTACATAAAAGCTATAGCTACTTTATATATGCTGATAAAATATACTTACCACTAATGCCATTTTTTTTTTGTGATACATCTTTGAAAACCTAATGGGAAAAGGATCTTATGCTAAAATTTGTGTTTAATATATTGGGTCACATCAAAGCCTATCTAAATCCACCTTCTTCATATCTTTTTATTCTTACAAATGTGTGGTAGTAACGACTTAAAAATCAAAATTCGTCAAGATTGTGAGAAACACACGATTCAAGTAGAAGAGAAGTACTGTAATTTAGACCCCAAACTAAAACTTGGCCAAGCACCGTTTTCGAAATATATCAACTTGATATTTCTAAAGCTTTCCCCCTAGAAATTACAGAGGAATTTTGGAGGAAAGACGAACCTTTGACATTCGGCTATTGTTGCATTAGTGATCAATTTGTCTTCAAAAACAACTCCGCGTAAAGGAGCAAGACGGGCATGGGTGACTTTTGTCGTTGAGAATCACACAATACCCAAAATAAAGATGTGTTTGTAGCAGTGTATGAGATTCGGCTCACGTATATCTTTTTTCATGTTTCATCTCATTTTAACAATATAATAATTTAATTAATACGACAAGATATTATTATAATTTAATTAATGTCACCTGATATTATTAAAACCACGACGCAAACAAAAAGCAAGAAAGAGAGTCAGATTCTCAAGATATGTGCCTCACATGTGTCTCTCACAATAAATCATATATATATATATATATATATATGTTTAGACTTCAGTTGATTAAATTAACTTAAGCGTGCATGGCTGCTTTTTCATCTTAAATTCCCTCGTGACGATGTGGAAGAACAATTGATAGAAAAGGAGCAATATTAATATGATTATGGGGAATTAAAAAAAGTAGATGATTATAAGGAAAGTTCTTGGTGGAAAGATACACAAGGATAATGGGAAAAAAGTGTAGAATATGTGTGTGTATATATATATATATATCACTAGCTAAAATTTTAAAATAATAAAGTTCTTGAGAATGTTTTGTTTACAAATCATAATGGAGTTCTTGGGAAAAGTGACTTGCTTTAATCTCAAGCAAAAGGGCACAAAATTCTGCAGCTAGGATGAGACGCAAGAGGACCCCACTAATATTGTATCTCTAGTGCTTAAATCACAAATTAACACTCTCGGAATCAAAATAAGCGTGCGCACAAGCATTTCAAATGTGATGCATGTGAAACAACTAGCAAGCAAGGATTGTCTAAAAGAAAAGGTTGGAACTAAAAAAAATATGTGAATTAAAAGTCCTAATTTTACAAATATGTAAAAACATACGAAATTTATAGTGGTTCATTCTCGATGTGAGAACTATATCTATTTTTAATCCCATAATTCAATATGATGAAGAAAAAGTCTACAAGGGAAAATAGTACAAATTATCTCTAGATTTTTCTCAAGCCTCTTTCTCCATTTCTGAGATTCATACTCTACAAAGAAAAAAACTCAATCTATCTATTTATAAGTTTACAAAAGAATAAGTAACAGACCCCAAAAAATCACAAAACATAAGTTCCAGGACACTGACACGTGTAGCTGCACAAGATTTCAAGTCGCGCATGGTCAGGGAGCTTCGAGGGCACGGCAACTCGTTGCTTCTGTATTACCTCGCGGCCGCACAAAAAACTTCTCTGTGGGGGCGTATACTTGTGAAAAAAAGCGTATTTTCTTTATGTTTTCACCTTTTCTATCACCTTTGTAGTAAAAATTTTAAGACGATACTCTGAAAGACATTGAATTAGACTCCACACTTCTTAATAAAAAATAATATCTTATGAACATGAGATCAAATTGTTGATCCTAAATCTTTGATCATGTGTTTAACGCCGTTCTCTTAACCTAATTGATCATGCTTGATAATTAGCATTCCTACGTGGCCACTTAGTCAAAAAATTTACATAAATACATGTTTTAATATTTATTTTTTATAAATGTCACATGTTTATTTGTGAAACAATTTAACAAAAATATGAATGATAGTGTGACACAAATTTTTTCTAAATATAACATAAATAAATATAACTTTTAAAAATATAGCATTCCTATAATTTTCTCCTCTAAGTTTGGTTATTAACTTGGTTAGTGTATTAGGAAGCCAAAAGGCCAAATTGAAGCATCTTTCTACTGTAACCATGGCCTATAATACTTCTGCGGCAAACTCTTGTACAGCTTTCTTCTAATTGGGGAAAATGCTACGTAACCCGATTCTCACTCAAGATCGACTTCTATGAATTGACAGATGTGATCACATTTTTTCTTTTGAAAAAAGTCAGAATAGATTAAAGGTTAGTTTCAACAAAACTTCTACAAACCTCGGACGTACTAAAATATTAATAAAAATAAATTACAATATAAAATTTTTAAATACTACAATAATTTAACTAAAATTTGTTTGAACTAACACTCCCAACCTCTATTTTTAGCTTATGAAAAAGATCTTTTTAAAGACAATGAGTCTCCTAATAACCTTTACTTTTAGCTTATAAGAAAGATCTTTTTAAAGATAGTGTCTCGTACAACTGGTGTATGTTTTTTATCGTTGTATTAAAATTACGTTAAAATAAAAAAAATACAAGATAAACCCTTTTTAATACAACGGTTAAGAAATAGAGCCCAATTAATAGTTATTTTTCCAAAATCCTATGGTAGAAATCTATCCATAAAACAGTTTTTAACATAAATTTAATTATATTTACATGTTATAATAATTATAAAAAAATTACCTTAATATAAAATTTTTATATATTATAATAAAAATAATTCCTATCTCTATCTAAACACCGACAAGTAGAATAGATCAATTTTCAGCAAGAAGTATCCAAATGGCCACTGCAAATTCCATTTGAAAAAGGACAAAAGTTGGTAGACCATGGAGAAATTATGAGCCGGTTTTATTGCGTGCCAGAAGTCGGCCGACTGGTACAGAAAATAGGGTTGGCAGCGCCATAAAGTTGATTGATGATTCAGTGTAAGACTTTCAGTAAATGTCGTTTTTGGAATTTGGACTACCTCTCACATATATACTAAAAAAATTTGTACCTTCCATCCTATTGATGGTTCCGGGGTTCACATTGTATTATTATAGCTTGAGGGGTCATTTGTAGACTTTTAAGAATCGTGCTTTGTAGCTGTCGAAAGATATATCCAAGACAATAATTTATTAACACAATTCAGATATTTTAACCGTAATCTTCAAAATTCTATACCATTAATAATTAATTAAATTCGTGTACTTTTTTTTAGTTTTAATATGATTCTAATGTAATTTAAGGATAAAAACTGGGACAATTTTAAAAATTATTTCTTTAAACCTTATACTGAAATTATTGAAAAAAAATAAGATAAAAAGAACGGGCAGTCCTTTGCTAAACCAAAATATGGATGCAATTCTGCAGATGGTCACATGAGAAGCTTTGCTGTGATAGGCAGTGCAAAAGAGACCAGTACATCCCATTTTGATTGCATATATTATTTGCAGGAGCATGATTAATGTCTTGTTATTTAAAAAACAGTAAATTACAATCTAAAAAGTACAGGGTTTTATGAAAATGAAAAAGATTTTTCCACTTGCATATGTAATTCGTAGATTTTCGTACAATAAGGACTCAAAGGGGACAAGTACCCCAGATTAGCAAGCCAGTTTCTGAAATCTTCAAGCCACTTTTCTCAAAAAAACTCCAAAATGTGATCTCATTTCAAAAGCAGGCAATTTTCTTAGATCTTAAGGACTTTAATCATCTTTAGCCTCCTCAAGCATTTTAGCAGGGGAAGTCATGGAGCATTTATTGGCCTCCACATTTGAAAGAGCAAGTAGATATAAATACACGTCAGAGGCCATAGTGAGGAGAGTATACTGTTTGTTTGTTTTCTTTCTTTGTTTTTCAAGTGCTGTTAAACCATGCTATATTCCAACATCAACGGTACAAGAATCCAGATTACGCCTTCTGAAAAAAAAAAAAAAAAACCCTATGCTTAGCCGGCCATTGGGCCCCACAAAAAAGGGACAGTACAATCAACAGTCCCCCTCAATCACAGCTGTTTTCTGCAGTCCGTACATGACAAGCCTCACGTGACAAAAAGTGCCCTAATCTTCTGTAGTATTATTAGTTCCCAACCCTCAAATCTTAAGGAAAAGCATGTTTTTCACCATTAATGTATCCTCTTATTTTAGCTTTAACTGTCGACTGTCAGATTAATTTTTTAAACAATCTGTTTTGTAAATAAAAGTAGTTATGCAAATTTTCAATGTGTACACATATATATCAGATTATTGAAACATTAATCCAACAATAAAAACAAGAATCCTGACCAGAAAATTTTTTCATTTTTTTAATATTTAACATATCTATAAAATTACTAATCATAAACTAGACTTTAGTTGACATGTTTGTTTCTAACTAATAAATAATATAAAATTTTTAACAATTATAATAAAATATAAAAAATTATTACCATATAAAACTTTTATATATTATTATTTTTAAATCAATATTTTCACTCCTAACTAACCCTTCTCCTCGATACTCTAATAATTCAATGGCCTTGAGCACTCCATGAAAGGTAGTTAGTTATGCAACTTGGTAGGCCTTTGAAGACGCCAACACCGACAACAAAAATGACCAGAGGCCATCAGGAAGAGGTTAGTTGACCATTGATTTGGGACAAGCTAAGGTTCACTCGACCCCCTCTGTTTCCACTAGTCCACCTTTTTCAAATTTTGTTAGCGCCCAAAACCCAACAGCCGTACTACTTGCCAAGGCTGTTTTGGCCCCTCTTTCGTCCTCCTTCCGTACTTGAGGACTGAAGAATATGCTTTTTCCTTTCCTTGTAAACTCGTAAAAAAATAAAATAAGAATAAAAAACTCTGATCTGTGACGAGGTTTCCCATCTAAACTAACCCCATTTTGTGTAATTTTTTCTTTCATCTTTGGAACTTTGTTCTGAGATAGTTCAACGTCCATGGCGATCACCACCAACTCATTTCACATGTGCAGTGATCACATCGTGGCTGCTAAGACTCCCAAGATCCCAAGTTTCAATTTTTATGATAATTCTGTTTCTGGGGTTTCTTGTAATGGAAGGAATCTGAGGAGGAAATTTTTTGTGGAGTTCAGGCTATGGTTCACCAAGTGGGTTTGGAGGATTCAGAAAGAGTGAGGAATTTGAAGGTTCTGGAAGGGAATTTGGAGCTTGATTTGGCGTCCGAGGGGGAGTTGAGAGAAAGGTTGGGGTTGAGGAAGACTAAGCTTGTGTGTACTATTGGGCCTGCTTGTTCCTCTTTGGAGGACTTCGAGAGATTGGCATTGGGAGGGATGAGTGTTGCCAGGCTCAACATGTGTCACAACACCAGAGAGTGGCACTGTGATGTGATTAGGAACATCAAGAGGCTGAATGAGGAAAAAGGGGTTCTGTGTTTCTGTCATGATTGACACTGAAGGTAGTCAGATTCATGTGGTTGATCATGGATCTCTTCCCTCTGTTAAAGTTGAGGTATTTTTTTTTTAGATAAATACTTAGTTTTTGGTGATTTAAGTTTGAAAGATTTGGTTCATAGATTTGAATAAAAAATTTGAATGAAGATTTAAATTTTTATAAAAGAAAATACTGTAGCAAAATAATTCGAACCGTGATTCAAACCACGAACTAAACGGGCCCTAGAACCAAAATTAACTGGGATAAAGTTTTAATTTTTATGCTTGATTACATCGAGAAATGTGCCCATGGATGTATAAAGCTTTGATTTTTATGCTTACCAACAATGATAGAAATGCCCATGGATGAATAAAGATTTGGTTTTTATGCTTGCTTTACTATGATAAAATTGCCAACATTTTGATTGTTGTGTTCACTTCTTGAGTGATGCTGATCAGGAAGGTTCAGTCTGGTTATTTACTGCCAAGAAATTTGATGGTTCTCGTCCATTAACAGTTCAAACAAACTATGAAGGTTTCTCTGAAGGTAATGCCACTCTCACAAAATAAAGACCCTACCCTCCAAAGAAAAAGTTTTACAGCTAATGAATGATGATTTGTTAGTTACTTACTTAGTTAATGCTGACCTGGAACACAGTTTTTTCTGTTTTTCTGTTTGTAGTCAGTTGGATTACCGGTTGGACCAGTTGGATTACCACATGTAATTTAATTGAATGTTTTCCCTCCATTTTTGTACTCGGGTATATAAACCTAATTCACTCATTATGAATGAAATAGACAGAATCATTTTCTTCTCCCATTTTCATCTTCCTCATTTCCTTCCTTTTCTTCTTGGTTGATCATCGATCCATGCATTCGATCCCAATCAAGAACCAATACTTGATAAAAAGATAGAAATTTATTGGCCTCATAGGGTGTGATTGAAATTTGACATTTTTTTTTTTAGGTAATGTTTATGTTGAAACTAATGGCAGGCATCGAAGTGGGAGATGAGCTTGTGATTGATGGTGGAATGGCCTGCTTTGAAGTCATTGAAAAGATAGGGAGTGATTTACGTAGCAGATGCTCAGACCCTGGTTTGTTCTTACCTGGAGCCAAATTTAGCTTTTGGAGAGATGGTAGGCTTGTGCAGAGGAATCATGAGCCCCCAACATTATCAGAAAAAGTTTGCTCCTTATTTTGTGCTCATTGCATTTTGTTTAGCTTTGCCCTCTCGTTTACTGGATAAGAAAATGCAGAATTCAGCTTCTCAAATATCACACACAAGGTGTAAGGTTCACCTTGTGTGTGTGTATATATAGATTTTGTACCATTTTGAGCTCATAAATTGTTTTTTGAACTAAAGGATTGGACTGATTTAGAATTTGGGATTTCTGAGGGGATTGATTTTGTTGCCATGTCTTTCATAAAGGATGCCGATTCTATCAGGCGTTTAAAGAACTACATCTCCGCCAAATCATCCGGTTGTGGACTAGCCTATTACCAATACCAAGGAATTTGTTTTAAATAACTTGTGCACACATTTTCTTCAGTTGTATATCTCTCTATCTGCTTTTGGTTTGAGAATGTTATTTTACACAGACCCGTAAGAGTGTTGGCGAAAATTGAGAGCTTGGAATCCCTACAGAAACTGGAAGAAATTGTAGAGGCTTCTGATGGGATCATGGTAGCTCAGGGTGACCTTGGAGTTGAGATCCCCCTTGAAAAGATTCCCACAGTCCAAGAGGAAATAGTCCATGTCTGCAGGCAACTAAACAGGCCAGTTATTGTAGCTTCTCAGCTTCTCGAATCAATGGTGGAATACCCGACTCCCACACGCGCTGAGGTACCGATCATGACATAAATCATTAGAGCTTGATACAATTTCCACTTGTTTAGGCATAGAAAAACCATTTCAACAAGAAATTAATTATCTGTTTTGGATGAGTAAGGTTGCAGATGTTTCTGAAGTTGTCAGACAGCATGCCAATGCCTTAATGTTGTCTGCTGAATCAGCCATTGGACTGTACGGACACAAGGCTCTTGCTGTCCTGCAATTGGCCAGCAGCCGAATGGAATCATGGAGCCGTGAGGAAAACCAGCAGCGTTTTCTCGAGCAGCGCCAGCTTGGAGTCTCATTGCCTGATCGCATTGCTGAGCAGATATGCAATTCCGCTGTTGAAATTGGTACTTTAAACAACATTCGAATCATTTGGATTCCATTCTTAAACATATCTGTCTGCAAGACTATAACCATTAAGCTAAAAAATCAGTTTCTTGTGTTCTTTCTCTCTCTTTTAACAATAAATAACTGATTGCTGTTTTTGCAGCCAACAATCTTGCTGTGGATGTTATATTTGTGCACACAAAGCATGGGCATATGGCATCATTATTGTCGAGAAACCGCCCCAACCCGCCCGTATTCGCCTTTTCGGATGACGAGAGTACCCGTATGGCTTTGAACTTGCAGTGGGGAGTTACACCCTTGCTTGTTGATTTGTCAGATGATATGGATGCTAACATCAAGGTTACCATCAGTCTTATAAAATCAAAAGGGTTGCTGAAAGAGGGAGATTCTGTATTGGTGGTCTCAGATATCACTCCAACAGTCCCTACTCCATTGACATTTCAATCAATCCAGGTAAAGACCATTGATTAGGAGCATATGAGCCCTATTTGGTTCATATGTATGAACAAAAAAATTTGAACCGAAATTTATTCATTTATTTTTTTGAGAGAAAATATTTTAACAAAAGAGTTTGAATTATGATTCAAAGAGTGAAACAAACGAGCATATAATTTTCTCTTTGTACGACTGGACTCAACCATGATAGGAACAAAGAACAGGCAAAGTAATAGTGGGAATCTTGGGGTTATTTATGTAAGATAAGAATCAATGTTCCATGAATTGGTTATCAAGATTAAAAAAAAAAAAAAAAGGAGAGAGAGTTTTACATGAGATTTGTAATTCATCTGTTTCTTGAAGACAAGAATTGGTGTCATACATTTCCTGTGCACCATCAAGCAGCACACGTGCAAGGCACGTGGATGCCGTATAACAGAAAAAACCAAAATGCCTTGCATGATTTTGACGGCCTCGTAGCGTATACGCAAGATATTCATATACTTTTTCTCCTAAGAAATGCTAATATTATATGTTTCTTGATAAGCAAAACTCCAAATGTCAAGCTCCAAAATTCGATAAGCAAATGATGAGTTATCAAAGCTAATTATGGTACTAAATGCAACCCTTTTTTTTTTTCCTGGAATACCAATAAGTCAACATATAAACTTCAATAATCAGAAGTCCGGAAGTTATTTTAGTAAGACTCGAACACATAATGTCGGGATTTAGACTAATCCAAGAGTGATTCTGCGCCGCTAGACTACAACCCTATGACGGAATGAGGTTAATCCTCAAATCATATAACCCTTCATGCATAATTTAAGCTTAAAATGGTTGTATGATATTCTAAACTTGTACTCAAAGTACACTTTTTTTTCAAACAAAATTTGAATCATAACAGTATATTAAGTTCAACTTTTGGTTTGAATTAGATTCCTAAACGACTACTTTTTATATTTACCAAAAAAAATTATTAAAATTTCTCAATGTCACGTCTTTGGACACTGGTGTTCATCTTGGTGAAGCAACTAAAACCCCTCTGGCATTTTCGTAAAGATGCATAAATTTGTGGGGCCATATCAAAGTATAAATTATAATTGCAAAAGACACCATGTGAACAGTAGAAATGTCCAAGAGGACTTGATGCCAATCCACATCTACTCCTTTTCTTTGTAGTTTACGTACACACCATTTTCAGAAAGTCTTTCTCTGCACCTTGTACCTACATGTTACATCTACGCCTATTTTAGTGTATTTAAATAACTCTTTGACCTTTTAAGTTCAAATAAATCTTTAAATAAATATTTGTTTTTTTTTTAAATTTAAATCAAGTGGATCCTTTTAATTTAAATTTTTAAAGTTCTTCTTTATCTTTAAACTTTTTAGACTCGAATCAATTTTCTATAATAAAATCTTATATTCTCTTATATATTTATGAAAAAATTATAACTTATTTATTTGATATCCGATTGAGACAATTCTTCTTTCACTGCATTCCTAACAAAGGAAGAAATAAATATAGATCTATATTGCATATTTTTTAATATTATGAACATTAATATTTTCTTAGATTTGTTAATAAATCAACAAGTTTTTTCACTATCAATCTAAATATAGATTTCAATTTTATTCTTTATTCAGATCAATATTTTAAAAATGTATAGCCAAACATCAATTGAAATAACAATTCAAATCACACGACTTAAATTAAAATAATCCAAATCAACACAATTTGAATCTATTTACCCAAACAAATGGTAAATAATCATATGGATTCTCTCCCACTAATTCCTTTTAATCATACATGCATTTTTCAAAATTCAAAGATTCATCTTCACAATTCATGAGAGAATTTTAAATAGTTTTTCATCACATTCAATAACCGCAAGAGTATCTATCATTCAATATACGTATACAACTCTGTTGCTGCTGAAAAACATCCCAAAAACACCACTCTATCAAGCATTCTTCTGGATCCGTTTCTCAAAATTTTGGCCCAAGAAAAATATTTTCAATTAATTTTCTTTTGGGGGTGTAGATTTTAGGGAGAGACTACTAACTGCCAGCCACAAAACTAATCAACGCCAGCTGCCACGCCACGTCACACCATACCGGTACATGTTAGCAATGTATCCCTTTCGTACACTATAATGCTCAGCCGGTCCACGTGACACTTGCTTCTACTCCTCTCATTGCCGTCCCTCCAGAACAAGCTTTCGCTCTCAAAAAGAAAACAAATATAAGAAAAAATAACAAGAAAGAAAGAAAAAAAAAAAAAAACTTTCTTTTTGGCAGTGAAATTAAATGAGAGAAATTGCATGTTTTTGATTGATGCAGAGAACCAAATGGCTTCTGTGCAATTCTTGAAGTACAATCCATCCCCAGTTTCCGTTTCCCGACCAAATTTTCCCGGAAAATCAAGGTGGTTTTTCTCGGAATCCTCTTCGAGAAAAAGACTTCTAAGGCTCGGAAGCTATGGCTGTTCACGATACTACACGACCAAGAGATTCAGGTTCCTCTGTGCCGCTCAAGATTCCGACAAAGATAGCAATGGTAAGCTTCTTCAGTTTTTATTTTTCTCTGAAAAGAATTTTTGTGCATATTTTTTTGTTCTATTTTAGTAATTTCGTCTTCTTTATGTTTATTTGTTTATTTTTTTGGTTTGATTAAAGATTCGTGCTTTGTTGGTGAATTGGCATATAAAGGAAGCAACTTTTTGTTTGGTTTTTAAGAAATTGGAGGGAAATTTGTGTGGGAAAATAGAGGGTGCTTGCTTAAATTGTTTGTATTAAGAAGATTTTACTTTGAAAATGGTGTTGGATGTTGGTTTCTGACAAATTATGTTCGTTTAAAGTATGAAAATGAAATACTATGAAGTTCATAACCAAATACGATAGAAATTAAATTCATAAGTCCCTATAAATTTAGGTATGTAGCTTATTCTTAACACTGTTATTAAGCTATGGAGCTAGTTTTCAAGTTATTAACACTCTCTGTGCATTTTTTTTATTTTTTTTTTTCAAAATATTCTTCTTGTTCCTTGAAAAATTTTCAGACAATTATATGTTAAGCAAGAAAAAGAGTAACTTTATTGATGGGACATCTTAAGAAATATGACAATTAAATAAGGTGCTTGGGAGAAGAGTTCAAACTGGTTTAAAATACTACAGACGGTTTGAACTAACTGTGTGTCAGATGAAAGGTTATCATGAAACTTGATGAAGATCTAACAGCTTGGAACTCCATCGTAGTATTTATTTTCCTTTTATACCTTACCAGATTTTTTGAGCCAAGTTCTATTATTTATTCTTTGTCCAAGGATAGTTAGACAGTTTGATTAAGTGGGTTTATGTGCTTTTCTTGAGAATGTTGATGGAAGTCTTGCAAATGTGAATTTAGGTGAAGAACCTCCTGAATCATTGTTCATGAAGGAATTGAGGAGGAGGGGTATGACACCCACTTCGTTGCTTGAGGACACCAATATGAGTGAGTATGGACTTAACGATGAGACGAAGAGGAAAGAAGGAAGAGCTTTTTCACAGAGAAATGCAGTCTCAACCGAAGTTGAGAAAAGCCTCTCTGATCAACGAGAACGCTCCATGAAGTTGAACAGTGAAGGCCTTGAGGTTGAATCCATTTCCATTCATTTTAGCTTCTTCTTCAATGAGAAGTCACGACTTTAGGTCATTAGTTATTGATGATTATCATTCTATATATTTGAGGTTTTGACATATTACCATTCTTCTGCACGGAATTTACTAGTCTGCTAGGAAAGTTTTTGCACTAAAATTGATCACAATTTGTTGCAGTATTTCATTAGATAAAGAAACAACAGTTGTGTTTGTTCACTTGTAAAAAAGTTGGAAGGAAATGAACCTAAAATTTTGCATCGGTTTCAGGGGTTAATACCTCGGGCCAAACTGTTGCTGACAATTGGAGGAACATTTTTCTTGGGGTTTTGGCCATTGATCCTCATAACAGTTGCATTTTTCTCTGCCCTCTATTTTGTAAGCGCTTCTTCTCTCTTGGTTTTTTACAGCTAGAGACATTTATTTATTTATTTAATTTTTTAAGTGCCTAATTTGTTAATTTGCTTCGTTACTCTTTGTCTGACACACGTGTATATTGGATGTTAAGTAGTTCTTTGGTAAATGTGACCAGTGTACTTGGTAGATATCAACAGTCAGAGGGCATATCAAAAGTCTTGACATCATGATGGGGTGTGTTGCTAGGAAATCTTAGGATTGATAGCAATGGTCTGTATTCAAGTTAGAATCATTCTTAGTATTAATTCGCATAGCAATAATCCTTAAAGTTATTTAGGAGGAAATAGAGAGAATGGCCAGCCGCTTCATATAGTTGGAAATGGAAGCATTAAAAGATGTCTATTTCTGTTATTCATAACCATACCATAGGAGCAATGTTATTCAGCTCCAATAGCGTCGGGCTCCGGAATTCATAGAAGTGGGACTTACGTGTGTGTCGACCCTTGCATAAGTCTCGCTCTTGTTAAATTGTTAGATGTGGAGTCTGTCACCGTGGGAGCTTATCCACTTTTTCATGATGGAGATTCGCTAGATTTGATGTTGGTCATTTAATTTGTTGCTTCCAAACTTGGGAACGGCTGTTGTTTTTGCTAAAGATCATTATGTTGTTTGTTGTGAATAAGCTTACGTACAAGTCTCTTTTGACGTGGTATTGATTCGTCTCTCCTCTTCGGCAGTACTTTGGACCGGCTTTTGTGCATGATGCAAGCAAAACACTGGTTATGCCGCCCCAGTACGTCGATCCATATGCGCTTCTGGAAGAGGAAAGGATTTCAGGAATAGCACCACGTATAAATTGAAGGAATATCTGTTTAGACTTTAAAAAGCATATTTAGATTCGCGTACAAAATGGAAAATGCACATATAGTCCAAATCCAACTACAGATTTCTTGTTTCTTCTCTTCGTCTACAAATCTCAACTGATCTTATATCAAGCATCAGTGCTGCCAATATGTGCATGTTGTTTTTCTAACGACTCTCTATGTGCACTTGCAATGCCGTCTTTGTTAACAAGTAAGCACGGAGGGCTGGGAAGCACCCACGTTCTTTACACTAGAGTATTAAAACGGCGTGTCGTTTGTGCTTCATGTTAGCTCTTTCTTGTCGCTACTTCAAGAAACGACATGTCGTAAGTTTGATGGTTTAATTTCCGAAGCTCTATGTCGTGAAGTGCTTTCGCTTTAACAAGTCGTAAAGCCAAATAGTTTATTAATCTCCTACGCCACAAGTTGGTCTTTCAAACCTTTTTTTTTTTTTTTGAAGTTTGGGGGAGTCATGTGATAATTTTAAACAAAAAGTATAACGCTACTGTATGTTATAATGTTTTAAATCAAAATAGTTTAAAACAATGGTTTGATTAAGCCCTCTAGAAATTAGGATTGTTAAGCACTAGACAAATTGTGTGACATTGCATTAGCGGCCCAAAAACTGAGGCAGAGACTCAAGCCAATTGCTAAGCGAGAAACGTATAGATATGGTAGACACTGTTACTGTGAACCTCCGCAGTTTTGTTTAAGTTTGCAAAAGTTGTGCCATTTGTTCGCCAAATGCTTGGAACCCTTTGAGTCAAAAAGGCTGTATTCATTTTAGTTTAGAATTTTTGTTTTCCATAAATTGGTATTGTATTTATTTTTTCCTTTTACAGAAAACCTAGACCTCTATCTTCATGTAGGAGGGGACTTGAGAATTTTCTAGTTTTTAATTTAAGTAAGATTTCGCTGGTCAACTTTACAAAGTTTTCTAGATCAAGAATTTTCTAAATTTGAATAAACGACATGCAATTCATCCAAAATTGTTCTGTTTAGACAAATGACGAGATCATTTCGCCATTTATAGACAATATTATGTCTTTTCAATGCTAAGGAGGAAAATTAGGTTTAAATCTTTACATTATAGTAAAGTTTAGTGGCTTTGGAGGTGCCTTTTCCGAAACATAATAACAAAAACCTTTTCTGTTTTTATCGAGATGTTATATTCTATCTTTTCATAAATACTTCATTTAGTCCACACGTTTTAAAGGGTGTTTGGCTAAGGGTGGTTTACACTACAAACTCAGTTATAAACAGTGTAAAGCTCTCACATGTTATAGTAAAAAGAAAAAAGTTGTTACAGTATAAAGCTTTCATATGCTACAGTAAAAACAGTTCCCATCAATGGTTCCCATTACTAGCCAAACACCCTATTAGAAATTCTATGAAAACCTTTTCATAGGAGAGGTTTTAATATGATTTCTTGGGAAGCTTTTAAGAAATTTAACATGATTTGTGTCTTGTGAAACATTAACACTAATTATAAAAACACAAGGAATATGTGTGGTAGTCATGAAAGTATTGGTAACGAGGATTTATGTATCTGATAACCATAATTATAGTTTTTATACCCTCTAAAACCACGATTACAGTTTTTGATAAAATTATAGTACATGAACAGTTATGCCGAATGAGAGCACCATTATTATAGTAAGAATTAGAACTCATGTTCTAAGCAATGTCAACATGTCATTTATCGACTTAGGTTCCAAAACCAAGATATATCGCACATTGTTAGTAAAAAAGAAAAAAGAGCTGACTTATCGTTTCTAATAGAAATGTAGGTGTTAATTTTTTTATAACACATGTACGTTGATGTTCATAAAACAAATATTTGGATTAGAAAATCTTGGTCTTTCTTCTTTATCTTCATATGCACCATACATTTTGCAATTATGCCCAACAATATCTTCGATAAAATCTATTTCACCTACTTCAAATTTGTGAAGAAACTTCATTCATTGTAATCTTTGAGAAAGCAAAGACATAGCACACTTTGTCCTACATCCTACAACTTGTAACATTAAAAGCAAAAAGGTTTAGCTTAAAGCAATCCACACAATGGGAGAATACTAAATAATGACCAACATGAGACTTCAATTACTCTTCTTTAAAATAAAATCAAGATTTGGACATGGACATGAAAGGCCTATATGTCTTCAACGATGTAATGATGCCTTGAATGGATCCAATAATTGCAAGAACCGAAACAATCAAGCAAGCCACAGTCAATAAGCTGTGCCCCACCCATCTACTAGAGTACTTGGGAATTTTGTTCTGTGCTATGTGCATTTCTATTGGAAAATACACAGTCAGTGGCCAAAACACCATGGCGCCAAGTAGACCCAAAATATCATTGAAGAAAGGAAACACGATGGCGATTATAGAGGTTACTATCACGTATAAAGTTCTCCACACAGCCCTAAAGCCATTGAAGTTGCAAGTACCTAAACATGGAACTTTAGTGCCATGTTCTTTCACTATAAAGTCACTTTCCGGCCACCTTGTTTTACTCCAATCCTCCACCTTCCTGAATATCGGTTGAGCGAAGACCTACAGATCAGTAAACATGCACTTGAATAAAAGATAAAAGACGAGAAAATTTTTCCATGATATATTAGCTTGTTTGAGAGTGAAGTTACCTGGTAAGCTCCAACCAAGTGAACAACAATGCATGCATTAGAAAAGTCAATAATCCAGCTTGGCTCAAAATAACCGAACCCTGCTAAAAAATTCCCAGGTGCGTTGTTCCCAAACGCGATGTAACCCAACACTCCGCACAACAAGTAAAATACCGTTGTCACAAAGACCCCAATTGTAGTGGCTTTCTTCATTACTACATTCTCTGGCGGGCTTTATTTTGGAGCCAAAAAAAAAAGGACAGTAATTTAACGGTTATCAAGTGAAAATAACAAAAAGCCCGGAAAAACAGAAAAAAAAAAAAAATTAACGAAAAAAATAAATGTTATATTGGTGTAGAAAACTTGGAATTAAATAAGGTTTGTCTGGCGTCTTCCTAGATGTTTCCACTTGCGCTCCTTCACAAATTTGATGCATCAGATAAATGTCCAACATTAAAAAAAAAAAAAAAAAGAAGAAGATAAGAGCAAAGCAAATCTGGCTCATCTGATTGAAAATGTACCGAACCATATGTCTATATCGTTAATAGGAGGAGAAACCCATTGTTAAATCGTTGAACAGAATGTGTCTCATGTTAAATATGGAGGTTTAATTGTAACACTTGTCAACTCGTTCACCATTAATGCATTTGCATGAGACATCGTTAAAAAAAGTAGTTGAAGACTGTGTAGCTATTTTCAAAAAGAAAAAAGAAAAGAAAAGTGTAGCTAGAGTATAGTATACTAATTTTGTTGTTTATTTGGTTATAGGGTGACAACTGACAAAATCTGAAAGTAGCGTATTATTATGGGGTTTACTTAATTATGATTTACATCCAACTATAACATGGAAATTGACAATATATATATATATATATATATATATATATATATACATAGTTGGAAGCAGTTAAGTAGCAGAGATTATGTCAAAGCTTCTTAAGCGGATTCGGAGGCAACTGGTTGGGACCAGAACATGATGCCTGGATCCAGAGCCAAAAGGCAATTCAAATGGATTGTGGTGTTAAAGAAAACGACATCTGCAAGGACGTGATTGTTCTGTTGATACTCTGGTTCAATTAATGTCATAAATTTGGACAACTAAGCTGTGATCAAGTTCTAGCACTTACTTTAAAGGATTCAGATCAATTGGGGAGAGAAATAAATGGAGCAACTGTTTCTTACAAAAACATCCTGAGTCCGTTAACCAACTGGTCCTCTATGCATGCTATAGAATCTGTAATAATGCAAAGCATGCAAATATGGTCATCATAGCATAAGAAATGAAAACCTAGAGTGTGAGAAATAACAACGTAGTTGCATACTTGCATTGATAGACCTACACATTGTCGCAATAGAGGAACGTGTTTACGATGACATAATACTGCTATCGAACGAGTATATGTTAGACCATCACCAATATAAGCGTTAATGTAAACGATAATGTGGTTGGTGCATTTGACATGAAATAATAAGAAAATGATATTTGAAATATTGTTCTATTTTGTAATCCAAAACTATTGTAAATATCTATTACAATCATAAATTTTAGAGAAATTTAAGTGGATGACGGGTTTTATACACCTGCTTTTAACTAATGATCCTTTTTTCTAAGCTAAATGTTCTCTCTCTCTCTCTCTTTCTTTTTTTTTTTTGGTGGGATGTATAGTGGTCGACCACCATGCAACAATGGTTCATCACTGATAGACTATTTTATTAATGATTTACTATTGATTTGCTAGTGATGAATTAGTAAATTATTGATTGATATTCAATCACTGATAGTTATTCAATCATCAATCAGTGATAAATCACACTGTTAATCAGCGATGTAAATTAGTTCATAAAAGATTAGCCAATTCTAAAAACGTCTTTTTTTTTTAATTCAACAAAACTTGTATTATTAATCAATTGGTGGTTATATATTTTTTTAAAAAAGATACGCTTCTCCTTTCTTTTTTTTTCTTTTTTTTTTCTGATCATTACTTTAAGGTAACTAAATTTTACGCTTTAGAACTTACCAAAATAAACTTTCGAATTTTTAAAAAGTGGAAAAAATGAGAATGTCGTAATTATTATATCAAAAAATCTATTAAGTCACCAACTACTAAATGCCAAAAGTAGTAAAAAAATGATATTGCATTTGTGAGTGTTTTTCCCATCAAAATGTCAAAATTTGGCATTGAGAACCCAAAATCGTATTGTATTTGAGAGTGCTATTTCCATGTAAACGTCAAGATTTGGCATTAACAATTGAAGATGCCCTTGCACGACAAGGCAAAGACCTCCACCAGGTCGATGGTACATGGAAAACACCCTGTTTTACTTACGCAACAAGCAGGAAAGTCCGTCTTAACACAAGTCACACCAGAGCTGAACCCTCAGCAAATCGAATGCCATAGAACATTTTCTTTCAACTGGTTTTCATTTATATATTCATTTTGAAGCCACAAGTTCCCAAACTGATCCCAAGTAACTGTTCTTGTTCATCAGATTCGTTCCCGAAGAACTACTTTAGGACTGAGAAATTGCTGCAATTCTGACTAAATACCCCAGTCAAGAGTCACTTTTAAAGCATTACCTGTCACCTAAACCCTTCTGGCTGGAAAAAAGTTACTCTCATGTCCTATAAAAAAAGCTAGCAATCAAGCTTCTTATTAATTGGTTTAAAAAAATATGCTAGAACTCTGGCTTTGTCGCTGGCAAAATGTTACTTTCATGTCCTATAAAACTGGCATATAACAAAAGGGTTTGTATTGTTTCTATACTACAGACATGGGTATCTCATCAACAGAGGACATTCAAAGGATATAGAGGCAAAATTTTGCTTCCCTCTTCAGCGTCTGTAGTAATAATACAATTGCCAAAGGGCATTAAACTAACTTGAAGACCAAGTCATAAAATGAATTATGAGACAGCAAACTCATGCCAACAATAAACTGTGGTTTTCATATGTGATGGTACAAAAAGGTTGATCTAGCAACCACACAACGTGCTTTGCTTTTCTGCTTTTGAACTAACTACTCTAAAATTTATAGCATGATGAAAAACGTAAGTTGTTCTGGATCGTCAGGGTTAAGTCATCATCTTCTTTCAAATATGCCCATTCTTAAGGCCTCCTTTTTGCGTGGAGTTTATTACTTTTCTGTTAATCGTCTACAAGATGGCGCCTCTTCAAGGAGCAGCCATGACAGTTGTCAAGTTGCAGGTTGTGCACCATTCCATGCGTGGTTCTCATCATCAAATTCATTTACCTTCATGTTGCGACTTTCTTGTAAATAAATCAATCCGGACCACACTCCTCGGATGAGTAAGATGCTCACAAACACTATGCTACCAAGCGTGCAAACCACCTATAATTGACACAAACATGTACAAATTTGCATTTAAACTAAATCATACTTGCATTTTAAAAAGTTCCACTAGATCCTACTTGCATTTTCTAGAATTTGAAGTTAGAATCCTATGCATTCAATAATAAATCTCAAGAGTGAGAATCATTTTCGTTGTAGAGTAAGAACCAAAGATGATTCCAGAATCATGAGATCTTTATGTATTCCTCTGAGATTGAATAATAAAACTCATTAACTCAAGTACCATGTCGTGCTATGTTGGAAGTTAGAACGTCCTTTTCCAAACTCAATCCTTCATTAAATTAGTGATTATATTGCATGTTTTTCTATTGAAATTACTCTTGATTGAAAACACACACACACGCTAAGCATGCAGCAGCTCATTACACATTGATTTGATGGATTCTGGTAAAACATTTTGATTTGAAAATGCACATAGTTATAGTAATCAGAAACAAGCAAATACACTTCTCCTCCACTCGGACACTGTATTGGCAAGTCCTTACCCTTCCGCGGGCTTTTCTGGGGCCAACTCTTGATGACAAACTTATAAGCGTAAGGCTTCGTGGAATGGAAGCTTTATCTCAAAAAATCAAGTTAGAAGCCTTACTGGGTAGGTAGTTTTCATACACTAATGGCTACTATAATTTCGACACCACTAGCAGTTTAGTGTCATTCAATTGCTATCTTTTCATAGTTCTATACACATTTAAATCATATACATTTACCGCCAATCCGTTTCTCGGTTTCATCAATACTCAAAGTAGTGTCTAAACCAGTTTTCCCAAGTTGTATCACATATGAATTCAAAAGGAAATGATATGAAAAGGATTATTTGAAAGTGAAACCGATAAAAATCAACAAGTGTCTGTATCAAGAAAAGGGAATCGATTCATTACCTCAAGAAATGCCTTCAGAACCCACAAAAATGCCAAAACTAGCACTCCATTGACCGAAAACCCAACCTATTTTCAAACACAAAGAAGTAATCAAGGAGCAAATATTTTTTTTTTCTTTAAAAAAATGGCCTTTTCTCATTTTACGGTACCAATTTCGTAGGAATAGCAACAGGAAGAACTGATCGCACAGCTCGGCGCGCTCGCCTCGAGACCTTCTTGAAGACATTCTGAACAAACTTGATCAGCAGATCAAGACTCCTATCTTCTTCTTCGTCGTCGTCATCTTCTTCATCGTCATCTTCATCGTCATCGCGTCTACCGAACTCAATCGAACGGCTCCAGTTGCGCGGATCATCCACAAGATTACCATTCCCCTGAAAAACAAAATCAAAATCAAAATCAAAACCTCCATCACAATTAGAGAGAGAACTGCATCACCGGAGAAGCTCCTCAAATAGGAGAGAGAGAGAGAGAGGACCTGAGGAAAACTGGGGACTCGTCTTGAGGCTTGAAGGCGATGACGACGAACTTCGAAAGATGGGAATTTCAAAGTCGATTTCTTCGAGGGACGGAGATTGAGAGAAGGAAATTGGAGTACTTGTCGTTGTGTTTGGCGTAATAAGCTGGTGCGAGAGAGAGTCACCACCGATAACAACATGGCGGTGACTCACGGCGGAGAGAGAGGTGAGAGGAAGAGATAGATTTGGCGGCGGTTTTTGGAGGAAGATGTCAGAACTGAAGCTGCTGACTGATGCGCCATATACGGACGGATTTGCGATTTGCTGCTTGCCGTGGGACTATCTGACTAAGCGACACGTATTGGCAAAAGGGTAAAACTGGAAAGTAATCTCTGTTTTAACTGCAGTTCGGTACTTGGGTGGAGAATTTCTCTGTTTTAATCCTTGCGGGGAAGAATATTAGAGGGAATTCCATAATAGATGTGGTTTGTTTTAAAACTGTTACATATGTTCAAATTTTTATTTAAAATTTTTTTTTTATAAATATGATGGTCGAAAAATAATATCTATCTGCAAGGTTTTTTGTTTTTTTTTTTGGTTTTTCCATTTAGATTCTACTAAATAAATTGCTTTTTTTAAAAACCATGAAATATGAAATTGCCTACTTTCCCTCTATTTTAATTCCTGGGAGCCAAAATAGACCAAGATTAGTTCCACCAGTGCTCCTACATATCCTAGACACGTTCGTTGTTAGTTTTGAAATTGCTGCCTATCTCGAACGAACGACGGCCTAACATTTTAGTTAGGCATTCTTATCGTTTTTATTTAAAAATCGTTATCATGATTTATTAAAAAAAAAATGTTATCGTAAGGACACATAAACCACAAGAGAGATCTTAAACGGCTTAACAGAGATCATATAAATTTATAATACATATACATAAACATACATACATACATACAAACATATATATATATATATATATATATATATATGTTTGTATAAAGAACTATTTAGCACTAGTTTAAAGGAAGCCTGGCAATAAGAGTTGAAGTGAAACAAAAAGAAACGAATTGCATAAACAACCTTGTCCAAGCGAATCCTTGTTAAGGATTACTATTTTAAAGTTCCCTGCAGAAATTGCAATGTTCAAATCTACAACATCTAATCACAATTACTCACCCCGTAAGAATATGCCAATACCGTTCCATAAGAATCAAACGAGTAGGAGTAATAACAATCGAATTCAACGTCCAATTGCACAGCCAGATTGTTCAGATTCCTGAAAACTTGTATCTCAATTAGCACACTGAAATCTTAATTTCACAAGAGAGCTAAAAACGGTATTATTATATGAGACCTTTGCAATTGATTTGATTGAGTATGAAAGATTTACGTCAAAACACGTTCTATCGCGACACATATAAAACAAGAAGTCATTAGATGCAATTAAGCGTCCACAACGATCTCAGCTTATTTACATGAGTATCAAAAACCAACTGAAACAAAGTACATACAACTATGCTTACAAAAAAAGCAACTACATCCAGAACAACTGCATTCCCCAGCTAGCTATAGAGTTTGACCTGATTAGCCACTGCCACTGAATCCTCCCAAATTGCAATTGGGTGAAAAGGTCCTCCGAAAGAGAGGTAGTCGACCTGGCCGTCCGAAAGGAGGAGGGGCAAGACCCGGCAAACGGTCATAATCTCCACCAATTATCCGTGGCACATCCAATGGATTGGGATCCCTTCTGATGGGACTGTACACAGGCCAACGATAGTGGGGCAACCATCTTTGCCTCATAGCCACAGCTGCCTCCTTTCTCTTAGTCCGCCAATATGCTGAATTGGCAAATGCCCTCTTCCAATGGGTGACTACTTGTGATCCCACCATCTCCATTCCAAACTCCTCAATAAACTTCCTCTTCCACAAATCATCGTTGCAGGACAAGTACTGCAATTCCTTACAGACGCACCCGACTTTCGCGATATCAGCTCCAGGAAGGAAGTCTAAGATCTTCAACTGAAGCTCCGACGGAAGCCGCATGAAACACGGTGGAGAGGGCAATCCAGCCTTTGTGCAAAGATCGATCAACAGAGGCAAAGCAAGCCCATCCTTCACAGTCTTCCACAACTCATAAATCTCTCTCAAAAACTCGTCACCTTTTGCACACACAGATTCAATAGCTGGTACAAACTTGTTCTCATCCAAACACACCCGGAAGGTTACCAAACCACCACTAGTTAAAGACCCAAAAACATTCATAAAATGGCCAAGAATCTGATACTTCACAACAACTGTTTCTCTCAAATTCAAAGTACAATCTTGATCACCCAACATCTCAGGCAGAGTATAGCGAAGAGAAATTGTATAAGCCATTGAAGGCTTCCACTCATTAGTAAAACGAAATTCATCAAATTCAACAAAACCCGATTCCAAAAAAACAGCATGGACCGCAGTCACCAGAAGCTTGTGATTTCGACCATTTTCCCCAAATTCCCCGCTAACCATCTTCCTCACTCTCCTCAAAAAAAAAGACTCGGGAAACTTGTTCCCTACCAAATCGACATAATCATCATCAATTTCCATACTTTCTCCACCAGAATCCTCTACGCCTATTTCAGAATCAATATTCGTATCGAAATTGGTTACCTCAGAAGAATCTGGCGGAACCGGATCGCCTAGGGTTTCGGAATCTTGAGAAGCTAGGGTTTCCACGGAGTAGAAAATGATGTCACCGGCGGCGATGCCGAGGGAGAGGAGGGAGTCGCCGCGGAGCTCATCTGTCCGGTTGAGGGAGAGGCGGAGAGAGGAAGGGGACGACGAAGAGATTGCTTGGGCAATGGCTTCCTTGAGCTGTTGGAGAGAGGAGTCATTGGGGATGTCGATTCTGAGAGTCTCTTTGGAATCGGAAGGTCTCACTCTGAGTTTCATGGTCGGATTTGATCGGAAGAAGAAGAAGAAGAGATTGGCGATTAAATTGAGGACTGGAGGTGACAGAAAAGAATGGAAAGAGCGTATTGACGAGAGGAAAGGCAGTAAGTCGGTAACTTAAACTATGTCGTTTTCTGTATTTCATGTTTTCTGATATGTTCATATAGACGACACGTCTTTATTCTTCCAAACAATTTTGTGGGTGTTTAGAAAAATAGTGGGAATGAGTGATGAGAACTATTTTTATTGTAGTATGTGAAAATTTTATATTGTAGTAATTTTTTTATTGATACTGTAGCATGTAAAATTTTTTTACTGTTTATAACTGATTTTGTGGTGAAAACTAGTGGTTCACACCACTACTAAACGTGCTATTAATCTTTCCTTGTTGTTTGGACGAAAAAGGAAGGCTGACCGTTAAAAAGGGGCCCAGCTTCGATATCTCTCTTTTTTGTGTCTTTTTTTTTTTTTTCTCCCTAATAATATCTTGCAGTATTCATGTCAATTATGATTAGTTTTAGAGTTTAACTTGATGTATTATTATCCTACGCATGCAAGTGAATCGACCAATACCACACTCAGATTGTTCAAATTCCTGAATTACTTTAGCTCGTTTGGCAGTTGGCACAGAGAAGTAAACTTCGTAAGCGATCTATAAAAAGGTGTTAGACCCTACAATGTCATCATTTACAATCTTTACCGGTATTTGAAAGAGTGCATCAAAATATATATACACATATTTTTTGAGAATCCGAACATCAAAATATATTTAAACAGGTCATAATATGTAAAAAAATAATAATAATAATTAGACACAATAAAATACCCACAACGATTGCAAATTTTTAATTTATTGAGTGATTCTTACGCTTTTAATATATATTTTCGTCTGATAATTTATCTATATATAAAAGTAGAGCTACATATAACCGAGAGTTTTAGATTTTTTTCCCTCATAATTTTATATATGATATCAAACGAAGTTTGTAGTTTGCGTTATATATAAAATTTTGAAATTATTTTCTTTAACCTTGTCTCATAATGTACCAAATCTTCAACTAAACAGATATAAAATCTGATGAAATTTTTACTTTGCGTGTTCCGCTCTTTCCGATTAATTTTCCAACTTCATCCCTATAGGCCTACAATCAACTTTGCCGTGGCATGCTCGTCAGTTACATACAACTGCTTCCCTATCCCAAAATGAGCCATCAACAACCAAACATGCGTAATAAGCTCTCCACCTTTAGCGAGCAATTCTAAATGTGGAGCGGGTCTGCACCGGCAAGCAGCGTACGACAGCATCCCCACCCACACTCGGCTCAAAAATTTCCACATATTTTCTTGTGGATCCGTCATCTTCTTCAGCTCTTTGGCCAGAATACATGCATCGAACAACACAGATTTGCTCTTCCCTCCCTTCACATCCGCAGGCTTATAATCATCAGTATGCACCTTAAGAATTCTTTGACATGCCTCTTCTGACGACAACGGTACGCCAGCTCCTATTCGGCTGAAGAATCTGTGAGCCTCTGCGCAAGTATCTTCGAAGCTTTTTTTCGCAATCCCCGCCACGGAAGACATCAAAGTAGGTTGCATTTGTGTAAGATACAACATGTAGTCCGACAACATCTTGCTAGTTTCGCGATCAACATGTTCCATCTTTTCGGTTTCATGGACGAGTTCTGTTGCAATGTGCCACAAAAGAAGGCTCCGATCGTAATCGATTTCGGCTAAGTAAGACCTGATCGTGTCGCTATATTTGAACTCGACGTTCATTGAAATCCACTCATGTATGTTGGAGGACATAATTTTTGCGATTTTGCGGTCGTCGGTGCTGGTTGACTTGGCATTGTGCTGTAGCACATTAAATATGAAGTTCCACAAACACTTGCTCAGCCGCCGTCTGCGGACATATTTATTCTTATGTAGAATTTCCTTGAGCCCCAAAACACGAATCACTCGGACGTAGAAAGTGTGCCAGTAACGAACCATCATGTTAATATTTACATTGGGGAGGTCTCCCAAGCAATAATCAAAAAAGGTGCATGAAGAAACAGATTCAGACCACCTTCGGAACAAGGCTTTTTGAATCCTTACCAAGAGTTTTTCCTGTGACAAGTTTGGACTTTTGAGCTTAAGATATATATTAAATGCCCCTCCTAAAAGCCTATAATGGCGTTTGAGCGCAACAACTGTCCAATCTGAAGAAACAAACATGAGGAAAGCCACGACGTCTAAACCAATTGCACCCCCGAACAAAACGTATGTAACTTTCACGTCGGTACCACGAAAACTCTGCTTCTCCGCTAAAAGGAAGAGCGAAAGAGCTACAACAATCGCCGCGGATGACATGAACCTGAAGAAATAACCTGATTTGCGATGCACTACAAGAGCCTTCGTGTAGAGCACTTCGTAGAAGAAGTTAAGCTCCACGGATATAACTTTGAGGGCATCTTCCGAGGTTAATCCCAAAAAGTACTGTTGGCTCTCGTTGAGGTCACTAGAAAATAGAACCAATTGATCCACAATCAGGTTCATGAACTTCAAAAAGAAGTGATGAGCATGTTGCACAGCCGTGACATCGTCCCTATGTTCCGGCTCCGGCCGTACAGCAAACGACCTCTCTCGGCTTGGGACCATACGGATTACGGCGGGGATTCTGGCAACTCTTTTCCACGAGAACTCCCCCATGAGCTTCGCATAGTTGGGACCTGGATTTGCCTTGAACGACTCCAAGTTCGCGAGGTAGAGAGCCCGAGTTCTCTCGGCATACTTAATAAGCCCGACTACTAGGAGGAAAGAGATCGGAAGCCATAACTTGTTTTCCGGAAGGGATTCAATGAAAGTGTAAACCACAACAACAACTTGAATTATGAGTCCGGCCAAGTGCCTTACCCAGAGAGAATTGTCTTGAAGAGAGAAGGCGGTTATGGTGTTGGGACCGCCCAAATGGAGCAAACAGAAAGGAGCCCATAATGCATAAAGATACCCAATATCACCACTATTGCTAGTGGCACTAGCATTAGTACTAGTACCTCTTTTGGAGCCAAGATTGATAAGATTATCGCCTTGTCTGTTGGAGATGAGTCCAACAGTGAAAAGGGCAATGAAGTCGGCGAGCAAGTAAGTAGACCAAACAAGAAAGATTACCCATCTTCTTGAGTTTCGCTTTCGGAAGGGAGCCGCAAAAATCAGAAGTCCTTGAACGGAAAGGCTTAACATAATGGAGGCTTCCACGTTGCATCTCGCCCACATCGCCTTCACGCTGTCGGGAATTGGGTCAACCATTTGTTTTTTTTTTTTTTTTGGCTTCTTTGCTTTAATTAATCCTGAAGAGTAAAGAGAATAATTAGAGACGCAAAAATATTAATAATATTAATGCTAAAAAACCGCATGTTATAATTAAAATATGCAATTGTAATGTTATGCATGGGTAATATTTGTTAATTAATGAGAAGAGAAAAGTCATACAAGCCTCTTTTCTATAAGAAAAAACTTACATATGTGTCTTAAAAATATAGTTCAAACTTACTAATTTTAATTTTAGTTGCTATATTGTGAAATTCTCATGCTATAATATAAAATAAAAACATGATACAATATAAAGCTCTTACATGTTATTGTGTTTTGATTTCTAAATTATTAGTTTCAACAATGTGTCTAAAAACGCTCAAATATGTTTGTTATGATTTGTGCTCAAATCTGTAATCTTTCAAGACAAAAATTGTATCGCAATTTTACATCAAAAATCATGAAGATACCTTAACGAGTGATGAAATATTTCTCCATATCTCTTAACTGTCTGTAACTTGTGTTACCTCAAATCCTTGTTGAACAATGCCCACATGCTTGTTTGCTTCAACAGTAAATGACCAATCTTTTTTACTTATCTTTTCATTTTTATAGTTCTAGTCGAGAACATAATCAGCCAGCACTTTCAATTCTGAACTTAATTATAACCAAGACTGTCAACGCTAACTAGATAATTTTAATATGTATGTAACTATGTAACTAAAGCCCCGTTTAGTTTTGTTTTTAGAGTTTTTGGAAATATTTTTGTACATTTTTTGAGGCAAAAATTTCAAAACACTCACAACGTAATTCTTTAAAAATTCTTATTTTTTAAAACAAAATCATTTTGACCTATTTTAAAAACACTACCAAACGAACCTTAAGAATCCCCACTACTACAAATATATTATATCATTCTAATCGAATAAAATAATGATAGGAATTTAAGTTATTTAGTATTTTTTGGTCGTACAAGATGATAGCAATAACTTGAGATATATTATTACCAGAACAAGAATGTTAAAAAAATGACATTATTATACGATAGAAACTAAAAACGTATTTATTTTAAAGGAGCAACAAGCATACTGATATAATATGCAAATGAATAATATAGTAGTTCTATAGCTAGAAAACTTAAAAAGGATTCATGAGATAGGAAGCAAATATTTAGGCAATGATAGGAGTGACATTACTCTGACTTGGAGCCGAAGTACCTGAACGTCTGTGGAAGTTGCCCTGCTGTCAATGAGGCAAAGCTCACCAGAGAATGGTTATTGTAATAAATATATATTGAAATGAGAATGGTTATTGTAATAGATGCATATTTGAATGAGAATGGTTATTGTAACAGATACACATTAATCATGTACTTTTATCTTTTTCTTTTCTTAGTTTATTCCAATTTCTTTGAGTACCTAGGCATAGGCTAAAAGAAAAGATGTACCTTCTTTTAAAAAACAAAAATAATAATATTCCCACCTAATTATCAAGAAAGGAATATTTTAGTTAGTTCTATAGATCCACACAAATCACATTCCATTATTTTGGGTTGACAAAAAATGTTTATATATGTTGGATGTGCTTTGCTTAAAGTTGGACTAAAGTCCTTTATTGTGGTGTCTCAAAATACCAACTAACTAATTGTATTATAACACATTATTTAAAATTTTGAAATAAAACTTAATTGACTTTTATGTGCTTTTTTTAATTAAATATTGTGTTATGATGGGTTAAACACCATTTGAAACACCAAAAATTAAACAGATAATCTCCATGTTAATCCTTTATTGTTATACATGGATCACATATAAATTCATCTTATACTATCATATTTAAAATTTTCAGGTTAAATTTATTTAAACCAATTACCAAACACCAGTTGCAGGCTACGTTAAAAAAATTCTAAAAGTTGTAATCCTTTGTTTGTGTTTAGGAGTTTGGTTTTTATTATTTTTCTTCCTTAAAAAAAACTATATCTTGAAGCTTAGAGAAGAAGAAATTCAATCTTAGATCCTCAAAAAGCTTGTTAGAGCTCTCGATTGGCATAAAAGTATGTTATACTCACTACAAGAAAAACTACATTTAACGACATATTATTTACGACATGTAGTTTTTGAATGTCGTTGAAAAGTACATACAACGACATCTCTAACAAAGATATCATTAACGATATTTGAAACAATAATTAACGACATCTATATAGATGTCGTATTAAAGGTCTCCTTTTAACGATAATAGTTTAGTATCGTTAAATTATTTAACGACAAGTACGAGATGTCGTCAAAGCCTTGGAGATTTTACGACACACAATGTCGACTATAAGAGGTGTTGTAGAATCTCCAAGACTTTGACGACATCTCCTACTTGTCGTTAAATAATTTAACGACACTAAATTATTGTCGTTAAAATGAGACATTTAATACGACATTTATATAGATGTCATTAATTATTGTTTTAAATGTTGTAAACGATATCTTTGTTAGAGATGTCGTTGTATGTATTTTTCAACGACATTTAAAAACTATATGTCGTAAATAATATGTTGTTAAATGTAGTTTTCTTGTAGTGACTATTATTCTTATTTAAACTTTGTATAAATTCTGAATGAAGGATGGTTCATGTTGTTGAACATGTATGCCCTAAAGAGTAAAAATATAATATGTTTTTTGAGATATTTTATCAATAAAAAATTTATTTATTATTTATATACCCAATCTTATCCTCTTTACGTTCATATTTGTTGAATGTATATTAAGCAAACAAAAGTCTGAAACAATAGGTCTAAACTTTTAAGAATTAGGCATATGATGAACAAATTATACGAAATACATGATTCTTAAGGTAAATGTCTAAATCATAAGATCTATAATCGAGAGAATAAAGTTGGGTGCTTTATTCATGCAAAGATTGTTATGTTGTCTATATCCCTGATGGAAGATGGTTTGTCTTAACCATCGAAGGTGGACTCCGTGAATAGAAATATTGGCACATTGTCATAAGTAACGATGTATTAGATCGAGACATAAAGTGAATTGATTTGGATTAATAATTCTGGCTTGACAAATTTATTTACTTTAGACAATCATATGTATTGTGTCTTAATCCCAATATGAATAGTGGGCTCATTGTCTTGACTTATGTCTTTTGATAAGGGGTAACATCCATATTTTAATAATGAAATGTATGTCGAAACGTTGGAGGCTTAACTCTTGATAGTATAGACTTGTTATTCTTAGACATAGAGTCTACAGCTCCTCTTCAAGAGTAGTTGATATCCTCTTATATGCGTTATCCTGTAATTGAAAAATCGGAGCATTCAATTATTTTGATACATAGGTGTAACCGAATGGTATACTGTCTTTGGATGGTAAGTTTTCCGATGGTGAGATAATAGAACGTAAGATAAAGATAAACGGGAATGTAAGACAGAATTTATTCTTAAACCAATTATGGATAATCCTATGGGGATATGATACATTATGATATGTCATGAAGACTTAGCTATACAGGCTTTGTAATTCTATATAATTCAAGAGTACAGCTCTAAGCTTTTAGTGGAGTAGCATTAGAGCTGATAATTATAAAAGGTATATTTGGGATATTAGGTTTCATAATTATCGGAAGCTTGAACTATTTAAGTCCATTTGGTCCCCTTTGCTAGCTCACAAAAATTCTATAATGATACGGCATACTTTTCCAATAATTGGTGACTTGTGTCAAATTATTAGACTGGCTAAAAATTCGATAGGATAAGATAATTCATGTTTGTTTATCGGTTGAATTAATTTTGTGAAAATGAATTCAAGATAAACTAGTTGAATTAAACTAGTTGAATTATTAGGATCAGATAATTTATGTCTGTTTATCAATTGGATTAATTTTTAAATAAATTAATTCAAGATAAATTTGTTGAATTATCGGGAATATTTATTTTTTTAGAGATTATCTAGATATGACTATTTTAATTAGATAACTTCTCTGTAGGGTTATTTGAATTAAAATTGAGGCTTTATATTAAGAATCTCGGGTGGGAAATAAAGATTTGCATGGATCATTTATCGTAAGTTTGACAGGCCAATCTTTAATTTTGGCCTACCGATGGAGCAAGTTCGGTTTGCCAACCGAGAGATAAATGGATCACGTGTTTTAACGTAGATTTTATCAAATATTGTTCCTAATTTGATTCTGATTCGAATTTTCAAGGCCTTATCTGATAAGGATTGACTTTTGAGCCCAACATTTATAAAAAAAGGAATGAGACTAATTGTTGTTTAGATCAGTTGAGAAGTTATAAGAGTGAGACTTTGTAACTCTCTGAGAGCTATTGTTCACATATCACGAACCATAGCTTTGGATTTTCTTAATTAGTTGGAAGGAGAGTCACTGGAGAAAAGCTGAACGACATGCGCCCACACGCACTTGATCGTGAATAGAGAATAGCAAAGAAGACCAGTTAGTTGATGCTCTTTTGAAACGTTATATTCTTCACGGATTGCGGGAGCTTTTTTTGCATTTTACGAAGTTGGTAAGATCTGGTTAATTTATACATATAGCGTGTCAAACTTGTGTTTTGAAAAATTCTCTGATACAAAAAATTTTAAAATTCCTCTGCGTATTGTTTTCCCAACACATGTGTCGGAAAAATTAACGTGATATAATAATGAAGAATGAGAAAAATGTGAGATTTTCAAACCTTTTGAAATAAATATTAGGTTTTAAAAATATTTGTAGTAAATGCTAGATTTACAATATAAATAACTCATATACTATAGGCCCGTGTAGTAAATGGATTCAAATTAATGATTTAATTTGAGTTGTGTGATTTGAATTGTTATCCGAATTAATGTTTGAATGTTTATTTAAGTTTTAATTTGAATATGGAATAAAATTAGAATTTGTGTTTGGAGAGGTAGTGAATTTTTTTTTTGATTTATTAACAAACCTATAAAATCTTAACTTTAATGATATTAAAAAAATATGTAATATGAATATTAATTTATTCCTCTTTTCATTAGTAAAACAATGAAAAAAATTATTTTAATTGGATATCAAATAAATAAGTTATGATTTTTTTTTCTCAAATATAGAAGAGATTTCAGCTTTTACTTTTACTGTAACAAAGATATCTGAATATCAAGAGTTTAAGGGTGCTAAAACTCTAAAAACTTGAATTCGTAATACTTATTTGATTTGGATTTTGAAGAAACCAATACTTATATAAAGGATTTTTGATATTTAAATCTAAATTTAAGTATATTAAGTCTAAAAAATACTCCAACCAAACGCATTTATATAAGAAATATTTATATTATAAACGAGGAGGTAAATATATTATCTGCAGTATAAATTCATTTATTATGTAAATCAAAATTATTTTATAAACAAAAAAGTAAACAAAATATTTACATCATAAATTTAACATTTACTATAAATATTTTCAAAACCAAACATTTACTATAAATATTTTCAAAACCAATCCCTACCGTTTATACAAAATAAAAACACTGAATTTAAAATAATAAATATTACAGATCTTTCCATACATCATATTTTCTGTCCATTTAAACGGACGAAGGGAACAAATTTGTAAAAAACTTGATGTTTCCAGGAACGAAAAATAGTTTTTCAAATATAACGGAGAAAGAAACTTTATAATTTCATGCAGAGTTGAAAAGAAAACTATACAGTAGATCTTCCTTCCTGGGAATTACCTTGCAGACATGAATCTAACTACCGAAAACAAATTAAACACATGAAGCCTGGAATTCTTTTATTAATCTATACAAGGTATTTACATATCACCCCTGAAAAATGGTCCACTGAAGAAGGAGCTAGAGAATGTCCCTCCACTGTTGGGGAAGAGAGTCAAGAAACAGATGAGACCGAGGACGAAACCCCAAGCATACCTGTCGTCCCCCAACGGAGTGACCTCGTCTTTTGCAGGAATTTCCTCTCCGCCGCGGAAGAAGGTTGCAAACAAACCCCATGCCAAACACAAGACGCTTCCACTCAGCCCTCCAATGCCCAGCAAAAGTGAGGTCGCGAAAGAGAGCAGCATGGCGGTGCTCCTCCCAAACATGGCCTGCGCTATGCGCCCTCCTTCGAGCCTCCCACATGGCAACAAGTTCAGAGATGTCACCACCATTCCTGCGGAAGAATGAAGCCGTCAACTGGAGTTTTTCGAAGGGCCATTAGATGTGAGTTTCTAGAGGGACGAGGATTGGATTTTATAGAAAGTGAAGTTCATAGGACTCACCTAAAAGTCCGGCAAAAGAGAGGGGATCAACGGGAACTCCAACACCTTCTACTGCATATGGCAATACATTTCCGAGGTCATCTGTGTAAGGTCCTATAACATACTGGATAAAAGAAAGTAATGGGTTGTTATAGAAGAACTGAGGCCTTATATACCTGCAAACAGAGAAAAATGAATGACTGATGAAATTAAACCCTCTGGAAGCAGGCTTTAACTTCTTTATTAGCCTTTTTTTTTTTTGGCTCTTTCAAAGGGTAAATAGCTTACAATGCGTTATCACCCCCGTTAAAGCTGCCATCGGCTACAAAGGCCGCGACAGCTAGTGCTAGCGATGTCAAATATGCACTAGCTGTTCGTGCCACCGGAATATCAAAGAGAGCTTTCTTATTTGGCAGCAGTGATTCATAGTTGTTCATCACTCCCAGGCACCCTGTCCAATTCGATGGCACAAGAAAGGATGGACTCAGTTTCACACCATAACGAGCTGCTGTCAACCTTGTGGCTATCTGCATAGAAAAACATTGTAAGAACGCAACAAAGACGCAAATAATTCTTCCAAATAAGAGATAGCTAATTAGCATGCCTTCAAAGATAAATTCTACGAAACAAGAAACAACTTACCCCGGCTATAAAGCATTAGGATTGGGTTCTCTATTAAGATTTTCTTCATTGAAAGGTGTCAATCATGAAGATTAGAGTAAGACATACAGACATCTTTTTTTGGTATCCCTTTCTCTATCCTTTCTTCTCTTTGTAAATTTTTGAGCTTCTTGATTCCTACTTGCTAGGGACTAGACTCTTGAAAGTTATTTGCCTTAGGTAACGTACCTCAGAAACCCCCAAGATGGAAATGAAGCCACCAAAAAGAGGCACAACATCAGAAATATAGTCATCCCATGTTGCGTCGGGTTTAAGGAAGAACCCGCTCATCAAAGCTATGGTCCCAAAAGTTGTAACACATAAGGCTACGGCACTAATGTAACCCAAGGGAGTACTCAGCTTGGTTGACTCAAACTGAAGATCCATTTCTGCTTTAGGTTGCACCACACATGCCTAAGAAAACAAAAACAAATGAGATCCTTAAAAAATAATAATAATAAAAGACATTACTTTGATACAACGTGAAAAATACAACATATGAAAATACCTGTTTTGTGATATCATTTGTTTTTTCTTCCATGAACCATACAACCACATCCCTTTCTGCTACCTCAGAGAGCTTTTTCTCCAACTTAGGGATGACCTCTTCAATGGGTCTCCTCAAGTTTCCAATGAAAATTCCTCCATCACCGAATCTTCTAACATCGGTGGCAAAAAATGTGTCGAACCCGAAACAACTCTTCAACTGGTGTACAATTGTACAAATTACTCACAGTAAGATTAATGAGTCCAAAAAGTTTGGTGCTTTATGATTTTTACACAATCAAACACAAAATCTAATACATTATAGGGAAAAAAATTAAACATTAGTCCCTTCTACTTTAGGGGTGTCAATTAGGACTTCAAATTTCTAACTTGAACATATTAATCCTCTTGTGAACTTTAGGAAAAAAATACTAAAGATCAGTTTTCTACTCCTTTGCCACTACAAGCCATTAAATTACCAACAGATACATGACAATCACACGTTACTTAATTTCATGCAAATTAAGTAACGTTTAGGGACTTAAGTTCTAGTTCCAAATTATAGTTGGGTTAATCTGCAATTTTCCCATATATTTATAAACAACCATAGTTTATGAGATGAGAAGTAGTACCTTGTTAAGGTCAAGAGCTTTAAAGCTCTGCTCTGCTTTCTCCAACCTTTCTTTTTCTCTAGTCAAGCTCTCTCGTACGGCTCTATTGAAGAAGGCCACAAGTGGATTGTCGCTGCTTTCTCTGTCTAGCTCCTTAAGCTTCCTATCCGCTCTCTTCTTCTCCAACTTTATCGCCGCTTCAATTGACGGATTTCCCATGAACTTCTTGAACTCCTCGTCCGTCTTCCAATCCTTCTCTTGTTCTTCTTGCCTCTTCTTCTTGTTGTTCTTCTTTAGACTCAGAAACCACTTCACTCTTCTCGTCGCTTGGCTTCTCTGAAACAACAGTAGAAGAGGACGAAGAAGAAGAGGAAGTGGGTTTTTCATCTAGCTCGGCTTTAATGGAGAATCTAAGAGCTGATTTTCTCGAGATGGGCTGAGAAGAAAAGGAAAAAGAGAAATGGGTTGTGTTGCGAAGTGGGTTTTTGGTGAAAGATGAGTCCTTTTTCCATGAGGGTATATGGGAAGCGATTGAGAGAGTCGCCATTGAAGAGGAGCTTGAGCTTGAGTTTGAGCTTGAACTTCTTTCTTGTTGATGTTCGTTAGAGGAGGAACGAGGGAGGCCATTAAAGGCGGTCTTGGAAGCCGAGAGAAGGAGGGAGGAGAGTCTAGAAGGTTGGAGAAGAACGCCAAGTGGAATGGCTGTTGAAGGTAATGCCAAGGAAAAACAGAGACCCCACGTTTTGAGAACTACTGCTACTGAGAGTGAGAGGGAAGGGAATGACATGAAAAGAAGACAAAATGGGATTTTTTTGTGGCTGACCATTTCTGCTTTTGTTCTAAGTCTTGGTTCTTGGATTTGAATGGAGGTTTCGGATTGCGATTGTTTATTTTTATGGTTTGTATGGACAGGGATTTAGAAAAACTTCTTTCTTTCTTTGTTTTTTTTTTTTAATCAAGATTTTTGGTTTTAAAGGAAAAGTTTTGTGAACACTTAACAAAAACAATATTAGAATTATGAGATGTCTGGATGGATTTGATAAAAATGGACTGTCGTATAAAATAAATTTATACAATAGTTCAAAATCAATTTATGCATAATTTGGGAAAACAAGTGGACAATCGTACAATTTGATTTTTTATAAGAAGAGGGTATGAATTGATTTTGGACCAAGGGTTACGTGATAAAATTTACAATATAATTTTTATTAGAAAAAAGTTTTAAAACTTTTTTTTACACCATTGTTATCTGAATTATGGTGTATTAACAAAATTTCATGAACTATTGTATGTTAACAAAATTTTTGATTCCTACTAACCGTAATTCATATTAAAAAAATTACTACAAAATTATTTTAAATTAATTTTTTTATTTTTTTTAAAATTTATGTTATAATTTTTAACATATTTTACATATCGTATTATATTATATTATATTATATATAAAAAATATAATATAATACAATACAATATAATATGACAAATAAATCTTTCGTTAAAAAAAATATTAACTACAATGGAGATTTAACTGTTTGATTGAATTTAATGACAAATTTTAACAGTTTAAAAACAGGTTTTTTTTTTTTTTTTAATTCCAACTTTTTTTTTCTGCGAAGTAGGGCAGAGTTCTGTCACAAAACGGTAGTCGGTCACCAGCCGAACTCTCCTTCTTCTCTCTCGCAAAATATCTAGACTCTTCAGTTTTAGCACACAAAGTCAATAACGCGCGAAACCCACAACATAGTTTTTGCACTCTCTCTTTCTTCTTTCGTATAATTAACTACGACTGGCTCATGGTAAGATTCTCTTCTTTATTTTCCCACTTCCGTTTTTGGTTATCTTATAAATTAATTAATTGCACTTTTTACCAGCCAAAAACTGGAAATTCCACATTTCTGCAATTTTTTTTTTCGTTCTTTTTAATGCGAACTGAACTTCAAGGGCTTTCACTTTTTCGCACTTTTCGGTGCCAACCATTTTCTCCTCTGACTCCAATTCCTCTCGCCGAGGTTTCACTCTCTACAAGCAATCGTACGTTTCTAGGTTTGTAGAATTTTTGTTTTGACCGTCAATTTTTGGGCTTTTGGTTTTATTTGTTATTCTGGATTGGAATTGTTCGCCATTAATGGTTTTCAATGTTTGATTTTTTTTTCTTATCCTTCTTCCCATATTCGCGTTTCTGAAGCTTAAAGCCGTATTCTTGAAGAATATAGGCTCAGTTAGGCCTTTTTGCTTCATTGAATTTCGTTTTGCATTGTCGTTTATTGATTTTATTCTATGCGTGAAGTGAACCATATGGGAACAAGTTTGTTTGTATTGGAATGCTAAAGTTAATACCTTTTTTTTTAATCTTCATCTTTTCCAGAATCTTGTTTGATGTCAGTGATATCTATTGTTGTTGGTTTTGCAATCGTTTTAGGGCTTGAACTTCTGTAATGGCCAATAATCCCCAAATTTCGGGTGTACAGGTAAAACTAACTTGATATGTTGTAATGTATTTTTTTTTCCTTGTTTAAATGAATGCTAGTCCCGTTTGTATGCGTTTGCTAAATTAATTTTACTATTGTTGTTTTTGTTTTTTGGGAAAAGTCTATTCCGCCTCCTACAGTTGGTTCCATGGATCCTCCTCAAAGTCTGCCTCCAATGTCATTTCAAGTAATCCACATTCCCGAATTCCACTCGCAATTTTTGTATGTCACTTGCAGATTTCTGAATAATTGTTTTGTTTTTCTTTTTTTTTTTTTTGTTTTTTGTTTTTGTTGTTGTTGTTTTTTTTTTTTTTTGAACGTTTGGAGCAGTTCCGGCCTGCTGTTCCACCACAACATTTCATTCCTGTGTCTTCTCAGCCTTTTCAGCCAGTCGGGCAAGGTGTCCCGCCATTGAATGCATTGCCTCCTGGCCCTCCTCAAGCTCCGCAACCTTTTTATTCTCAACCAATGCAGCAGTTCCCTCCAAGACCTCAAGATATGCTGCCACCACCACAGACGATTCTGTTGCCAGTTGCTCATCTAAACAACCATCCCTTGCCCAATGCCCATCCTCTGCCTGGCACTCAAACTCCAAGTAACTTCGCTTCTGGTATAGGTGGCCAAGGAGCATCACTTTCTTCGTCATATACTGTAAGTTTTGGGAGCTTTCTCATGACCGACTTTATGATTTGGTTGAGTACATTTAGCCCTTTGCTTTGTTTGCCTTTGTTTCAGTTTGCTCCACCCTATGGTCAAATGCATTCAACCTCTGTTATACCTCAGCAGCTGGCTGTTGAAAAGCCTTCAATGACAAATGCCATTGTTCCTGTAAGAGAATTTCCCCATCTCCCTCTTTACACTTGATTCTTTAGGCAATAGTGATAAACTCGCTGCACTTTTGCCACCTATATTTTTTGTTTTCTTTTAGTGATAATGTGTGCTACTTATTAAAATTTCAGGCGACAAGTATTCAGCCTGACCTCACTGCAGAGGCCCTATCAGATTGGATAGAACATACGTCTTCTAATGGAAAAAAGTAATGACTTTGATTTTGGTTCCCTGTCCTTGTTCATGCTCTTAATAGTTGGACTCAAACATACTAATTTGGAGTTTTGACTTTTTTGGCTGACGAGTTTTTGTTTGGATTATTTGTTTGTTAAGTTAATTGAAATGATTCTTCTTTTAATGAATTATTCAGATACTATTACAATTGGAGGACAAAATTATCAAGTTGGGAGAAGCCTGTGGAATTGATGACACCCACTGAGGTGAGTCATAGACATGATTTTGTTTTCTTTATGTAAGACTCATAACTCATAAGGCCATACCATGAAATAGTTTTAGTATGTGGAATCTAGCTTTGCTTTGCCTTTTAATGATGAAGAAGATCCTTATTGAAAGTTACCTTAGCGGTTTCTTCCCATTTTCTAAACTTACAATAACATCACTGAATCACTACTTGTGGTACATAAATCGGTTTGCTGCGTATGCATGACATTTATTTGTAGTCATATCTGCATGCTTGGTTCTTATTAACTTATTGATCTACTTCGAAGGTATTCTCTTTACATAAGGACCTCCGAGGTATTATAACATTTATGTGGCTTCCATAGCCTTAAAGATGCTTACAGGCTGTGCCACTCTATTGAGAGGTAGGATGTGCTGTGGGTCTTTGCTGCTTGCTCTGCCTACTGTATAGCCTTAATGTTAGTAAACTCTGTCATTTGTTTTACTTGATTTTTACACAGATATGTGTGTGAAATGTTTTCATCGAGTGTCTAACAGATCCTATGAGGTTAGTGTTCTTCATGGTTAACGACATGAGATACGTTGTTCTCTGTCCTAGTCTATTTTTTCTTTATGTTTATTGCTGGTAATGATTGAGGATTTGAATGTCTGTCAGAAATGTCATGTACCCACAATACTTTTTATTGATACTATGATCAACCTAATAGAAATATGACTTGCGTGATGAGTATTGACCTGGAATGATTTCTTCCTCCCTTTAGCGGTTTATTCACAGATTTCTTGAACGATGGAATCTTGACACACTGATATTTTGTCACTGTAACAGAAAGCGGATGCAACAACTAACTGGAAGGAATTTATCAGTCCTGATGGAAAAAAGTGAGTGCTCTCTTGGTTTTGAAAGCCCGTCATTCTTGAGGACTTTTTGTCGTCTTTCCTTTGTGATTGATTTCACCATCACTGAATGAAAGTTTTTTATTAAAAAAAGTCTATCATTCCCATGGTCTGTAATTTTTCTGGTAATTGTTGACTTTTCATTATATATGTATGCGTTCCAGGTATTACTACAACAAAGTCACCAAAGAATCGAAATGGGTGATGCCTGAGGAGCTGAAGGTAACTTCTCAACGACATCCAATTTAAAAAAATAAATAAATGTGTGTGTGTGTGTGTGTGTATATATCTTTTTTTTTCCCTCGTGTTTCTTATGATTTTCCCACTTGGCAATTTAAGTTGGCTCGTGAGCAAGTAGCAAAAGCCTCTCTTAAGGAAACGCAACAGAAAACATCTTGTTCTGCTTCTGTTTCTTCACCTGTGGTGAATATAGATACATCTCCTAAAGCTCAAGAAATAACATCAAGCCCTGTTTCAGTGGAACCTGTTGCCGCTGGTGTTGAACCACAAGCTGTTGTGGTTTCAAGATCATCTTCCTCTCCTCATGTAGCTTCTGTTAAAAAGGCAAACACTGTTGAAGATCACACATCTAAAAATGTTATTTCAACATCCAACATTGAGTCTGGAAGTGCTGGAACTGCCACCAATGCAGCTACAGAGAAAATGTACTATTCTTCTTAGCTGTTTTTAGTAGTTGTTTTTTAATTGGCATGTGCCTTGAATTAATTTTTTGCCCAAACTTTGTAGGAATAATTTAAATAATTCAGCTCAGGATGTTCTTAATTCTTCAGATGGAGCTTCTACACAACATAAAGAGGTATTTGTGGGTTTAATTTATATGGTATAAAATGCTTGGTGTGCCTTTTTGGAAACTTGATATTTGCTATGATTTTCAGGAAGCTTCAAATGGTCTAATGGGAGAGAAAGTAAATGATATTACTCCAGAAGATAAAGCAGTTGACCGTGAACCCTTAGTTTACACTAATAAGCTGGTACACCTTAGATTGATCCATCTTCCGTCTTTCTTTTACTTTCTTGGCACTGAGCAGTGTTCTTAAGATTTACTACTACTCCTATAATATTATTATTACTATTGTTAGTTACTATTTTTTATTTTTATAGGAGGCAAAAAATGCGTTTATGGCATTGCTGGAGTCTGCAAACGTTGGGTCTGACTGGACTTGGGATCGGGTAGTTCAAGAGCTCCAATATATATATCTATATATATATATATATGTATATATGTATTTATGTATATTTTCTATATCTGTTTGTATACCTGTCACTCTGACACAATGCTAAATGTCATTAGGCCATGAGAGTTATAATAAATGACAAAAAATACGGCGCTCTGAAAACACTTGGAGAGCGGAAGCAAGCTTTCAATGAGGTGAGTCTTTTCTTTTCTGAGTGTGCGTGCTATATAGGTATTTTTATGTATCTATGGTGCATGTAGAGGTATGTGTGCGTTCTTGTGTGTATTTATGTTTGCCTAGATGTGTAAATTTGAGCATAGGTGCATGCATGCATGTTTCAAGTGTGGTTATTAAGTCCAATTCTTTATGGCTTAATTTGCTATTGTTTTGTAAGTACGAAAGGTCCTCCTTGTGTTACAGCTTAGAACATTGCATATAAATTTGCTATTCACTGTACACTGCCTTTTCATTTAGCAGATCCATATTAATTTGATTCTCTCTCTCTCTCTCTCTGCTCTCTCTCTTTCTCTCTCTCTAATTAATTCTATATTTATTTTATGCTTATAGTTTTTGGGTCAAAGGAAAAAACAGGAAGCAGAAGAGAGACGTATTAGGCACAAAAAAGCACGGGAGGAATTTAAAAGAATGTTGGAAGTATGTTTTCTTCTGGGTTAGAAATATCATTCAGTCTATTGTTGCTGTTGTTGTTTTGAGGGAATCTAGTCTCTATTATTTCTTCTACGCATATTCTTTTCTTACTTTTGCCTTGAACTATAATGCAGGAATCCATAGAGCTAACATCATCTATGAGATGGAGGTTTGTCTTATATGTGACATAATGGCAGCATTTTCTTACTGCTGATGTGGTCTTTGGTTTGTGTTAAGATAATGGTAAGCCTTGTGGCAATAGCTCTTTACTAATTGAAAAATGTTGATCACATTCAGCAAAGCAGAAAGCTTATTTGAGAATGATGAGCGCTTCAGAGCTGTTGAACGAGATAGAGATCGCAGGGATCTGTATGAGAGCTATATTGAAGAACTCAAAAAGAAGGTATGATATTGCTAATTAATCCAAAATTTTTTAGTTTTGTAGACATGTAGCACACACCTCTCTCCTAAAGTCTTAGTTTGGAGAAAAAGCACGTTTTTCAGTTGTTTATGGAGCCCCATATTTGAAAAATATCAGAATATATGAATGGAGTTTATGGATCCTATCATCTTAATACATGCTCAATACTGTTTAAGCATTGCATTTATGGTTAGGAACAAGCAAAGGAACAGAAGGAGCGCAAACGGAACAGAATTGAATACAGGCAGTTTCTGGAGTCTTGTGACTTTATCAAGGTACTTGTTCAACATGGTTAAAAATACGTGATTGGTTCAACTTCACCAGTTGCTATATTATTTATGCATCTTTGCATTGTCTCTTGTTAGGCAAGCAGCCAGTGGCGAAAAGTTCAAGACCGCTTAGAGGCTGATGAGAGATGCTCACGTCTTGAAAAATTTGACCGCTTGGAAATTTTTCAGGTATTTTTTCCCCTCATTTTTCTGTAGGCTGACTTGGACTTTCACTGATAATTTCATTCTATGTCACAGGAATATATAAATGATCTAGAGAGGGAAGAAGAGGAGCAGAGGAAGATACACAAGGTTTTTTGGTGTTTCTTCTAAGATATTTTATATACGTATATATATATATATTTTCTTGGCACTCCTCTAGATTCCTGAATGATGATCTGATCTAAATTTTTTGTTTACAGGAGGAGTTAAGAAAGGCAGAGCGCAAAAATCGTGATGAGTTCCGCAAACTGATGGAAGATCATGTTGCTGCAGGCACTCTTACGGCCAAAACTCACTGGCGTGATTATTGTGTCAACGTTAGTTAACCCTCTTTGGATCTTTCTTAATTTCTTGAATGTTGTTTTGGAGAATCTGTATGGTTTCTGCAAGCCAAAATTTAGTTGGGATTGAGTTTTATGTTGCTTGTCATCCTTATATTGATGTTGTTTTGTTTTGGGTTTTCATGCTCCTAGGTTAAAGAGTTGCCCGCATATTTGGCAGTTGCATCAAACACTTCTGGTTCAACTCCAAAAGATTTGTTTGAAGATGTTGTTGAGGAGCTTCAGAAACAAGTAATTCAACTGTAGCTTTTTTTTCCCCTTTAATTTTGTTGTAAAATATCTGTTCTAGGAATGTATTATTGCTATTTGTGGTTGCAAATATTTTGGAACTTTTTCTCTTTCTAGACATGCTTTTTGTGTTTCTTCATTTATCTTTCCAAACAGAAATTGCTATCAATTTGATATTATTCTATTTTTGTTAGAACTAAATTGTACTGCTCATAATATTACTGGGGAAATTTGTTAGTTTTACTTTTGCTGCACTCTAGAAGCGTATATTAGGAAATAGACTTTGACTAACTGATGTGTGAAAACCACATTCATCTACCTGTATGATGATTGACTAATGGAGGATTTTTTTCCTTTTTCTTTTTGGTTGAAGTTTTATATTTTAGAATTTTGCTGGAAATATGTTTCGCTGTCACAACATAAACCCCACCCCACACAAGATTCATGTTTTGCTTGGGCTTTATCAGTGTGTATGTGCTTTCGATATAAAATTCTCTCCCTCTTAACTTCTTTTACAGTATCATGATGATAAATCCAGAGTAAAAGATGCTGTCAAGTTGGGAAAGGTATAATTTATCTACGTTTCCTGTTTTTGCATGCTTTTAAAACGTCCAAGCATCTAACTCTAGAAATTCTTAGATTACGTTGTTGTCAACCTGGACATTGGATGACTTCAAAAATGTGATTACGAATGATATTGGCTCTCCACCAGTAAGCGACGTCAATTTAAAGGTACTACGGTTGAAAATTCTTGTTTGTTTTGAAAATTTCTAGTCACATGTGATATGTGCATTCCGAACCAATATATAATTTGATGTGATTTGCTATGTTCCTGCAGCTAGTATTTGATGAGTTACTTGAACGAGTGAGGGAGAAGGAAGAGAAAGAAGCTAAAAAGCATAAACGTCTTATGGACGATTTTTCTTATCTGCTTTCTTCTATTAAGGTCTAGCATGCTGCAAGCTTACTCTAGTTATTAGTGCCCTTATTTCCCATGAATACAAGAGGCTTTGTTTACCTATTTTATTTCATGGCTTCCAAACTTACCAAATGTTTTAACTTTTTTACAGGAAATAAATGCATCTTCTGAATGGGTAGACTGCAAATCGCTCTTTGACAAAAGTCAAGAGTACAGGTATTGCTTGTGTACATGATAGGTTGTTCTGTGGGTACAAAATATTGGTGTGTGAAAGGGCTTTGCAGAATTCTTGGAGGGGATGATGTTCTTCATTTATTTATTTATTTTTGTACAAAGAACACAAACAAATAACTACACGTTTGAGGTTTCAGGCACTGTTATGCATAAACATCACTAGAATGGATAGTATTAACACATCATTGAAATGTATTAAGTCTTTAGTCTTTTCAGCCTTCCGTGAATTTTTAAGACACGCTCTTGATGATTGGTGCTGAATTTTATTGTATGCTCCTACAGTTCCATTGGTGAAGAGAGCCTCTGTCGTCAGATATTTGAGAAATATGTGATGCAACTTAAAGAGCAGGCAAAAGAGAGAGATCAGAAAAGAAAGGAGGAAAAGGTAACAAACTATCTTATATGGGGTTTTACGCATAAATAGAGAGTATTAACTGCTATTATTTTCTAACACTTTACACTCTGCAGGCAAGGCAGGAAAAGGATAGAGAGGAGGGAGACAGAAGCAAGGTCAAGCAAAGAAAGGAAAAAGAGGCAGGACGCGTGAAAGAAAAGGAGGAGCACTTAGAGAAAGAAGATGGAATGGACAATAAACTTGCTGATTTAAGTGAAAGTCATGCCAGCAAAGATGAGAAAAGGTCAGCAAAAGAGAGTAGTAGGAAACATCAGAAACGACATCATAGTTCTGAGGATTATGCAGAGGAAAATGAGACTGATCAGTTTAAGAAATCCCATGGATCTAGTAGAGAGCACAAGAAATCAAGACAGGTGGGTAGACTCTATAGAAATAATTTTGACATTTTCTTTTTGTTTTTATGTGTTTATTAGAAAACTTAGACACTGATATAAGTTGTGATTTGTTTTCCTAGCATGTAACTACTTCTGAGTCGGATCATGAACGCAGACACAAAAGACATAGGAAAGATCATCGGCGTGGTTCTCGCAGACATGGTGATCACGAGGAGCTTGAAGACGGTGAATTTGGTGATGGCAAGGAGGATTCATAGTCATTTCCATCCTAGAAACTGCTCTTCTTTTTGACCCTCAGGTTTAGCTTATTTTGATTGCTGGTAAGATATATGACCTGTAGTGCTTTATAATAAAGTCCTTATTATAAAGCTTTGGATGATTATACTTGCCAGATATCACTTTTGACCCCATTTAATTGGGTGCATGGCATAGGTTTTCATTCAATTCCTTTTTGGCTCTTGATGGAGTTTAATTAGTAACCTAATTTATAATTACAAAGTTATTTAGAAAGGTTGGAAGTTTTATGAAGCCGAGTGCGGTAATAGAATATTTCGTAATCCCATCATCTACCTGTGCTTCATACAACTTTATCGCTACTTGTGTTTCATAGAACTTTATCAAGTCTTTTTACATTTTTTCCCCGTTTTAGGTTAGTCACTTCCTAAAACCTGAAAGTAAAATAAGTAATAACTTTCCTTTTTCTTAGCTTTTAAGCAAATCTTGATTAAGAAAATTTCAAACTTTGTTTTCGGTATTCTCATTTTATTCTTGCACAATTCTATTACACAAAATATAAGCACATTCAGTTTTTTGTTTTCGTTCTTGCTTCTTTTTTTTTATTTATTTGTTGTTGGTGCCGGAGCTTTTGGAGGGTATAGCCGAGTCCTGGTCAAAATTTGGAAGTTGAGATAAGTTTCCGTGAGTGGCATAGGAACAAGGTATGGTAAAGCAAAATTTCAACTTCGTTTTCAGTATTCTCATTGTATTCCTGCATAATTATATTACAGAATGTATTCCTGTGTGGGTACGGGGGATTGGAACTCTAGGACTTCCACTGTACAAGTAGGCAACAACATCTTTCAGTAGAGTTTGTTATTTTTCTTTTGCATTTGTGTATTTGCAAGTATATTTAAGACTTGTGAAGCACGGCCACCTCAATGATCATGTTGGTGGTAGAGTAGGAACTATCTGTATGGCCTATTTTTCCCCTGTCTGGAGTTCTTTTAAAAAATGTAAATACAACTTGACGTAGCTTCTCATGAAGGTTTTTTTTTTTTTTTTGTTCGATATAAAGATGTTATTTTTCATCACTTAATGGCAATGTCCTTTATACCCCAAGGACCCGTGATTTTATTTTTATGTTTTTAAAGAGAGAGACTGTGACATTGATATGGGTAGGTTGGAGTTGACAGAAACATATAAATATTGATCAAAGTTCAGTTTTATAAGCTATGTGAGGTCCACAAAAAAAAAAAGAAAAAGGCCGACTCAGTCATCACAATCAGAATCACGGCCGAGAATCCATGGCTAGAGCTGCCCAAGATGTGGTGGAGTTTTAATTAAGTAGAGGTATTAAAATCTATTATTTTATCTATTAAACTGCATACATGAAGTTGTGGAACTTTCTGCTAAAGAAAATCTTCTTCTTGACCAAAAAATATCCACATGTGAAGGGTGAACCACCAACGCCTGTTTGACATATAAACCACGTCTTATTAGATTTGGATCTATCTCTTCTTTTGTGAAAATGGCAAAGGGAACGGTTGCACCTGGGACAAGATACCTGTGAAGATAAACATATGTATTTAACTTGAGAGATTTTGGATTTGTTTTGGAAAACACGTTTGAATTTGAAGTTGTAACTTAAAACACTGTAACATGTGAGAACTTTATACTGTTGTAAACTTTTATTTGTTATTGTAGCATGTGAATACTTTACATTATAATAAATTGAACTTAAAAGTCTCAAACGAAGCCGTCTTGACGAGAATTCTATTAGTGGTGTACAATTTAAAATTGTTAGATATAACGAAAATCTTTTATTTTTTTTTGGGTAGCTCTAACAATTGAAAAGACATGCCAATCGTTGGGCTATTTTTTTTCACGATTGTTTTCACAGGATAAATTGCCTTTCAACTTATCAAATCATAAGGCAGATAGCAGAAGCTTCTTTCAAGGAACACAAAACAAAAACAAAATAAATAAATAAATAAAATAAAAACAGAGTCTATTTCATTAAAGATTGTTACGCTTTACCTTGTATTTCAACCCTTTTAAAGCCCACCCAACCCCACCGATGCAACATTTCATTAATGTAAATAGAATGGCGTGCTCTTTTATGTACCTTTTATTGCTTGAAGCTGTTGACTTTTTCTCTTCCCTCATTTAAAGAGCCAATGAAATTATTACTTCTTTTCCCACCCAATTCACATAAGAAAGATACACATTGGAGGGGCAAACTGAGGTCATCATGACTCATGTCCAAGGGATTCATCGCAAAGACATGCTTATAAAGACACATTCGCTCTTGTTTATCTGAATCATGCCAAACAGCATTATGGTGGCGCATTGCTTGTTCCACTAAATTGACACACCTTATTATATCATGCATGTGGTTTATCCTTTATTATACTTTGCTACTTTCATTAAACATTTACGGTTGTTTGTTTTGAGTACTCTTAGTATTCAATGGATTTAAATTTAAATTCGAGTATCAAGAACTTTTTAGATACATATTTATTTCTCCTAAAATTTAAATCCTATGTGTATCAAGAATTCAAGTTTTAAGAGTTCTGTTCTCCCTTAAAGTTTTGATACTTGGATATCTCTGCTACAGTAAAAGCTATAATTCTCTCTCATATATTTGAAGAAAAAAATCATAATTTCTTTATTTGATATTTAATTAAGATGTTCTTTTTCATTATATTCTCAATGAAGAGAGGAATAAATTAAGATCCATATTACATATTTTTAGGATCATTAACATTAAGATTTTATTAAATTTGTTAATAAATCAAAAACTGTTTTTATTACCTTTCTAAACATAAACTCTAATTTTATTCTATACTCAGATTAAAACTTAAATGCACATCCAGACGCCAATTTGAATAACAATTCAAATCACTAACTCAAATCCTAATTCAAATCACACTAACTCAAATCAAATCACTAAATTCGAATCCATTTACCAAATAGACCCTTAATCTTTTCATTATCAATGCAATGACTTTCGAGTTATAGATGATTAACGCGAGTTAGGATTAAAGCTACATGTCATGCTTTACTTGAATAATTGAATATAAGAACACACCCCCAAATAGAACGGGCAACAACTGAATTTATACACACACGTATATATATAAATCCTGTATGGTTAAGTGTTGGTGTGAACCGACAGCGTTTAACCAAAGTACTCATTATGTATATGTATGGTGGCAATATAATTATGTTATTTAATCATGTTTAGTTAACACATTAAAACCATTTCACATTTTCTTATGTATTTGGCAATTATTATTACTATTAGTATTTATGGACAACCGACGCACCAGCGGAAAAATAAAAGATGGGAAGAGGGGAATTTGAAAAAAGAGAAATAATTAAAAGGAAATCAATAAATAATTAAAAAAAAAAAAGAGCTCGTGAGTTTCAACCTGCCATGTTGGTGCCCATGGAAGAAGACACACGAATTCACAACCCCATATCTTCTAGAACACGACCAAACACTTATCTTAATGTTTGCCGAAAGTTCATTTTTTTGAAAAATTAGACATATGATCCTATGATATCACCCCCTTTTTTTTTTTTTTAATAAGGGAATATCCCCTTTTTTTTAATCAGAAAAACAAAAAAAAAATGTGCAAGTTTTCTTCGCGAGCCACCAAATTTGGTGGCTGATTTTTTTGAGCCCTTTGTGTACAAGATGCACGTGATGTTTGACATTTGTGGTTCTCACCACAATCTCAGTTATGAACAGTAAAAAATTCTCACGTGTTACAGTAACAATAAAAAAATTTGTTACAGTAAAAAGTTTTCATATGCTACAGTAAAAGTAATTTCTACTACTTTTTCAAACACCCACTTAAACATAATTAGTGTTCGGATGAAGAGCTCGTTTTAGTTTGTCGAGAAAACCAAGGAAAGAGGCAGAGGTCAACTCTTGTAAAATAACGGCGGTTTTTGGTCAGTTTCATGGATCAAAATAACGCGTTGACACAACACTAAAATTACAACGCGCAACTTCCGAGCATCTTCCTGTAATAAATTCCCCTTCTAGAATTTTTCCAGTTGATTGTGATTTTTGAATACTATTCATACGACGTAATTAGAAATTAAAAGCTAATTAATTCCTTAAGCAACACTACGAGAAACACAATTACTACAATTCTTAGTGTTCGCATTACGCACACAAAGATTTAGTGAAATTAATTGTTGTTGGTCATTACAAGAAGAAAAGAACAATACACCAAACTTTGAGTTTTTGACCATCAGACGTATATTTTAGCCATTAATAATTTTAATTTCTTTTCTTTTTTAAGTACATCAAATTGACTAACTATATAGAGGGTGTTTGGCAATGATTCCCACCATTTAATTCTCACCACAAATTCAGTTATAAACAGTAAAAAGCTCTCACATGCTACAGTAATAATAAAAAAATTACTATAGTGTAAAACTCTCACATACTACAGTAAAAATGGTTCCTACTACCCTTCTAAATACCCACATAGTTTGTCTGACAAACTTAATTTTAATCAACTTTTCAGTTAGAAACAGTGTAAAGCTCTCACGTATTATAATGAAAAAAAAATTACTACAATATAAAGCTTTTATATGTTACAGTGTTTATAATTCTAACTACCGTTCTATACGTGCTATTAATCTACTTCTAGAATTTTATCCATAATGGCCAACCGGGCGTCTAATCTATTTGCAAGCGCGGCTGATTTCTCTAAAAAATTAGCTGGCGTGTAATGTTTTCCACTTTATGCTTTTATTTATCAGAAAGTCGCTTAATTACTTTTTTTTTGTTTGACTCTTAAAATTGGTCAGTATCTTAAATTAAAAGAAAAAAAAAGAAAAAAGAAAAAAGAAAAAAGAAAAAAAGTATAGTTGAGAATCTTTCCTTTTTAAAATTCCCAATATGCCCTTAGTTCCTTCGTCACAAAGTCCTATAAATTCCATTTTATCTTATACAGTCTCCGCAATTCTCAAGATATAACTCACACTTCTTCTGAAAATCAAGATTCCAAATTAAACAAACGATCATGTCGTCAAAGATCACAGCCACACTTTGCATTTTAGTCCTTCTCGTTTTCTTCTCAATAACCAGCAAGGCTCGGCCAGGTCCTGCTTTCTCCGATCATGTCAATGATGATCCAGTGAAAGAACTTGTACACGAGGTAATTAATATATAAAATAAGTTTTTTTTCTCTCAAAATTTCCATGTAATTTTTTTTTCCTCTGAAACTTTTTTTTTTTACTAATTTGTTATGTTCTTGTAATTTGAAGGGGGTTGATCATGAAACAGAAAAGGTGACTGTGGAGGAGAGTTGTGAGGGTGTTGGGGAAGAAGAGTGCTTAATGAGAAGAACTCTTGCAGCTCATACTGATTATATCTACACACAGAAGCAAAAACCATAGAATTTATTAATCTTCTCTTTTCCTGCTTAGAGTTCTATGTATACATATTATATATTTGTTGAGAGAGAGAGGGAGGCTATTTTATTAATTAGTTTCTATATATTTCTATGTACTAGTGTGCATCTGGTTTGTCCATTTTGTTGGATATATAATAGATCGAAAGATATTTAAGACACCAGTTCTATAATAACTTTTATACCAATTCTTATCTTTTATTGATATGAATTCGCATAAAAGTTGATAATAGAGTTGGTCCCTAGCGTTATTGATTTGAGGGTCGATTGTAATATTAAATAAATTGTGCCCTATGTATAATGTATTCTTAGTTGTTCATTACTAGTGAAGAAATGGTATTAAACTTGAAGAATTTTTCCTCCATGTGGTTTTTGTGAAAGGGGAGAGGGGAGAAAAACAGAGATCAAAGTGCACGAAATGCAAATATAGAAATGGGAATTTCACAATATTTCAAGTCCTACTTCAACTACTTTGTAAACAGTTTCTGAGTTTCGTGCTTGAATAAATTGGTCATAAATTACTATTTTTTAAATGTCGTCAGAGACACTAATCTTAGATATATTATATAAGTTCAGCAATTCCAAATAAACATTAATTAAGGTTACGTTTCTTACAAGAATATAAAACGTGTCCTACTGCACAATTTTTGTTCTTTTTTTTTTTTTAAATAAAACCATAAAATTATGTGACTTACTAAGGCATGATTAATTCAAGGTATTTAATGGTTTCGTGAAAGATAAATGAAACCTGATATTATTAATTAAACATCGGCATAGATTGTGTCAAACAAAAATCAAGAAATGAATGATTCTTTGTAGCACAAGCATTCAACTTGGGATTCTTTTGTTTTCAATTCTAGAAACTTTTTTTTTCTTTTCTGCTACTGAGTCATAATCACATCGCAGTTGACCTTTGATTGTAACTAGAAATAGATAGTTACCATGACGATCGGACGGTAGAATTTTAATCCCCATAATATTATAAAACAATTCCAACAAACATTGTAATTCCTTTTTTTTTTTCTTTTTCTTTTTAAAGGGTGTGATTCCTTTTAAACCCACTCTTGGGAAAAAAAAAAACGTAGAATAAGTCTAGAACAAATATATACAGGCATGGCAAACACCACCATCATGCTTTTATAAACGCCATCACAGAGGATTGGACCCATGTGTCTGTTGTGTTTTGCGCTAGGTATTACAATTATGTACGATATACATATTAACATATGATGGGGTTTAAGCAAAAAATTAGAAAAGAAAACAGAAAAACGTAATATAGTGGGAATATGAACTTATGTATGTACCTCTTGTTGGAATCGTATTTCATTATATGTATATACCTATACATATGTATATGTATATAGAGAGAGAGAGAGGGAGAGAGTTTAGGATTAGTAGAACAATTATTTTTCGTTAGCAGGCTTTAAGAACTGAATGAATGGATTTATTTATCCTATTTTATTCAAACTCTTTACCTCTTGGTGAAGTTGAGTGTAGATTTATCGTTAGATTATTTATATGATTTCAAACCATCTACAATGTAAAGTTTTCAACATCCCCTCTACTGTAAAGCAAAAAGCAATAATAATATAAAACTCTCATCAGCGATAGTATTTACTCCTTTTTTTTAGTTCAAATTAGTTTAACAAACATTTTATATGTCACAACCACAATTTATTAAGATTTAAAATACAACATTGATCATATTTCGCAATTTTTTGTCAATTTTCTTTAAACCCATTATTAATATATAGTGCTGAATTTCTACAACCAAAACTGTTGCCACACATTGAATGTGTTTAAAAAATCAATTGAAACTTAAAATTAAAATTAAAAAAATTATAATATATAAAAACTTTTTTATCTTATAATACAACACATAAAAACTTTACATTATAATAAATTAAAATTTGTTTCTTCTAACATGTTTTTTTTGAAGCCATTGTATTAGTCAGAAATACGTTCCTTTGACCTCTACTTGGTTATTAAATGCATTGAAAAATGGATAGTGACGTCTGAAATATATTCATTACAAGGAGCTATCGAGACTGGTGTTGGCTAAGACGGCGTGGTTGAGAATTTAAGGCATTGGTTTCAGTGCTCCGTACGTATGCGACCATTTTCAACTCACAACTAGTGGTACAGATTGCGGCACCGAGGTCACCTTTCATAAAATTTTCACACCCCAAAATTAACCTTATCACTTCAGTTATATATATCTACTCCTCGAATAACCTGCTTTTACTTGATAAATTTACAACATTTTTTTCGTTTGACATATTTGTAACATAGTTTATGCGTTAAGGTAACATTCAATATGTTCTAATGTAACACTTATGGTCTATGTTACAATTAACTTACTTTAGTATTATAAAACTGTATAAAAAATATTACACGTGTTGGGCGGTTAAAACTGCCAAATTTAAAACTTTGCCAAGGACTACATTTGAAGATTTTGCCTGTTTGCATATTCATGGTCAAACAGATGTACTACATGAATGTCTTGGATGATCTTCAGATTGCCGAATGTCAAGGATGATCTTCAGTCCCCAGTTTGAAATTAATTTGTAATATTTTTGTGTTTGTCATTATAATACCTACATTTATATAACACTCAAGTTGTTTTAGTGCAACACTTAATAAAGATGGTCTATATTATATTTAATTTACTTTAGTATTGCAAAACTGTATGAAAAAAATGTTACATGCGTTGAACGGTAAGACTGTCAAACTGAATACTTTGCATGGGACTACATTTGAAGATTTTGCCTTTTTGCATATGCACGGTCAAGGAATCCAACTGCATGGTCCAACGGCTAGCTGCACTGCATGAATGTCTTGGCATGTATATATCTTGATTATTGCATGCATGTGTTGTGTATTTATGTTTAGATATGTGGTGAATTGTTGATCAATGTTTCTAGAAACATGAAGAGGATCTAAACCGTTGTTAATTATGAGGTAAAAGCAGCATCCTTTTTAGACCAAAATTGCAATCGAGGCATTGCAAAAAAGCTGAATTGTCTTAATTTGACAATATTATTTTTTACACAATGTCCTAGTTGATTTCGATAATTGAGCTGGCCTATATCTGATCTAGATTGTGACACCGTCATCTTTGACTTTTGAAAATTGTTATGGTACTTTGCGGTCGGACCTTTACTTTCCTTGTCACATGGAGGTACGTACTATTAGGGGTGTTTTGATAAGCACGCCTGTCAAAAAATTTTTTTTTTTGACAAATGATCTCTCTTGTTTTTTTTAGACATTAAAAAGTTAATTTTTTAAATATCAAAACAGTTTTAGTTTTTTTTTATTTTCACCTTGGTTAAATTCCTCTCTTCGATACATTCTTTTTTCTTTTTTCTCTGAAAAAAAGCGACAGTTTCAGTGCTAAAAAAAAAACATTTTTTAATGCAAAAAAAAAAAAGAAGTCATTTACTTAATTTCAAATTTTCTTTTAACCCTTTTTTAAAATTTTCCCATACTATTATATCTTTCCGACTTTTGTTTGAATTTGAAATTGTTATGTGTTAAGTTTGCGAATATAGTTCCGGTCATAAATAAAATGCTTGGGAGGGTGGTTTGAACTTTTAAAGACTAAATTGTAAGTCGTGTAAACTTTTACATGTTTTAATGGAGAGAAAAAATATGTTATAATGTAAAATAAAAATATGCTATAGTACAAAGCTCTTACATATTACGGTGTGCAATTCAAACTTTACAGTTGAAACTCCTCTCCCAAACACTCTAAAGTTGTGGTTCAAATCTACTTTGCTATCTTGTTTCCTTTCATAAAGCTCATATTTCAAATGTTCAAACTTTGGATTTGAAATACGTTCTCAACTAGTCTTTTAATGCTTGGAGAAGTATTGCCTCACACAAAGGGTTACATGGATTAAACGTAGTTTGGAGATTTCGCACTTGTAAAATTTGATTATCCTATAGTTTTTCTATAAATAAAGGGCGGCGTAGGTTTTGGATAATTAGAGAGATTAGAAAGAGGGCAGAGTTAACAACAGTGCATAATTTTCTCAATTGTAAGTGTCTTTTTTTATTATAGTAATTTTTTTTGTAATGATTAAAGATGGACATAATTCTTATGTTTAAGGTAAACCTTTATAAATTTTGTGTATTTGTTTTTCTAATTATTTTTCTTTATGTGTTTTTATTTGCTCCAATATGGAATTAAAGTTTATAATTGTTAACAATATCTATAAATAAAATTTGTTAACCAAATAATTAAAAATAAAAAAGAAATGCGTTAGGACCTAGCTACATGGCACCCACACGGGACCTATGTGGGATCCCCAATTAATTAATGCTTGAAGAATGACAGTTGCAATATTATTCGTGAGCGGCTTAGAACTTCTCATGTATTTCTGATGTACATCACATGCGACAAACGTATTAAACATGGACACGTATCCTGAATAGCCTTGAATTTTTTGAGGAGAAAAGTTGTATTGTTTTAGAAGAACCTTATAGCCTGATTCGTGGTTTTAACCATAACTTAAATTATTTTGTTACAGTATTTTTTTTTATAAAAATTTAAATTTTTATTTAAATTCTCTATTTAAATCTATGAATCAAACCGTATGTTAAATATTTTCTTTAAATACGATATCGAGGTAATAGTAAAATGTCAGAGCAGGGAGATAGTAGCCATGGGGAGGGGGCTAAGTGAAAAAAAAAATAAAAAATCTTTATTTTGTCGTTGTGTTGGTTTTACATATTTCATACAACAAAACCTATTATATCTATTATTTATTCGCTTTTTATTGATGCCCTTTTAGGGATGTTGTTGTTTCTTTGGATTCTTATCGTTTTTGCGGTCATTGTCATCACTGTGTTGTTGCTTATAATATCCGTTCGAGAATATTCCTGCTTTTCTTAACTATGTCGTTTTATTGTTGGTTTTGTAGTTTATTTATTTTGCTGTTTTTTTTGGATTTTTGTCCTTTTTGGGGTCATTGTCATCACTGTGTCGTTGCTTATGATATCCGTCCGAGAATATTGCTGCTTTTTCTTAATTATGTCGTTTTATTGTTGGTTTTGTAGTTTATTTATTTTGCTGTTTTTTTTGGATTTTTGTCCTTTTTGGGGTCATTGTCATCACTGTGTCGTTGCTTATGATATCCGTCCGAGAATATTGCTGCTTTTTCTTAATTATGTCGTTTTATTGTTGGTTTTTGTAGTTTATGTATTTTGCCGACACAGTTGTAGTTGTTTATAATAATAATAATAATAATAATTTATTTATTTTAAACTTCGCTGTTGCTGTTTGTTATCATTTTTGTTATGTTTTGGTTCACTTTAGTTTTCATCTTTTCCTAATGATGCGTTTCAGATCGTCGTTCTTTGTGTTTTCATCGCAATTCAAGTGACTATCTTTATTTGTTTATGTTCTAATGATTTCCTCTATGGCTGTTTGTTCCTATTAATGTCGTTAAATAAGACTTTTGTCGTTTCCATGATATCGTTTTTCCTGCTGCTGGTTTACGTTCATGCTGTTTTTATGTTGTCGTATTTCAGTTCTTATCTTTTATTGCGTTTCTCTCTTACGATGCCGTTTGTGAAAATCGTTGTCGTATTTTTAAATTAGGTTATTTCTTGTCTCGTTGTTTTTTCCCTTTTGATTTCGTTCATCAAGACTGTTGTCATTTGTTTTTTGCTCCACTTTTTGGGCTTCTGTTGTTATTTAACACTGTCGTCGTTCTTTTGCGCCGTGAAAATTTCAAAGATGTCGTTTTCTTATTCTTTTTCGTATTTCAACTTCATGTCATTATTAGATCTATTTTACGTACTACGATATCGTGAAATGATATTGTTGTCGTTTTCCCGTAAAGAAGGAGCTAACCTTGTAAGAGTTAACAAATGATTCATATTTGATTTTGAGCAGCAACGAAGCCAGGCTTGAGTTAAATAAAAAATTTTAAACTAAATTAGTAGTGTAAAAATACTTTGAATCCTATAACATTTTCTCTTAGTATTTGTTTCTTATTGGTTAATAGATATATATATTTCCTCTAGATATATAAACTTAAGTAGTATTGTATGATCATTTTTTATTTAGATTTTTTTGTTATTATGTATACAAGAAAAAATGTGAAATAATAAGATACAATGAAAAGCAAAAACTACGAGTGTAAATGAAATTTGTAAAATTGCTTGAAATTTAAAATTATATTGAATTAGGTGGATGAAATTACATAAAATAGAGAGAAAATTATAATTTTAAAAATTAATGATAGGGTATTGCTTGCAATTAAAAGAATTTAGGGGGGCTAAATGAAAAAGAAAAAGATAGAATAAATAGTATAAAGCTCCCTTCGTCCCTGATTTTGAGAGTTTAAATAATTTAATTTAGTTAACACCTAGTATGCCACAAACATGAAAAAATGATATAGATTATCACCAAAGATTGGGGTTCTTGAGTTAATGGCTAGGACATCATTAAAACTAAATGGGAGTTTCTCATAAATAATTGAATTGGAGATGAGAGCAAGTTAGATTTCAGCGTCCCTCACTCATGCATAATATGAATATTAAACTAGTTATTCAGGCTGATGATAGTACGTGAATTGAATTTAGAAACACCGCAACCTTGTTAGTTCACACCTTTTTTTTTTTGAAAAAAAAAAAATTGGGATGGGAGATTTGGACTTAACGCCTTCTAATTCAGGTTGTTAGATAACATCATTAGTTGCTTTATCATATTAATTCAAATGCACCTATTTCCTATGACAATTTGATTAACTCCAATTTCCCTATTAAAATTTTTTTTGATAAACTCCTTTGAAATTTGAAATAACGAAAGTACATTGACTGGATAATGCTAGTCAGATTCACCAGTTCTTTAATTTGATTTCTGAAATTTAATTAGAAAAGACCTTTGATCCTTTTTTTTTTCCCAGAAAAAGATATCTCCAAAACCCAGATAGAGTATGTATATTTTTAGCGTTAGCAAGAAGGAAAGAAAGAAAAAAAGATGCATATTACTGATTCATCAGGACAATTGTTTTCTCATTGGGTAATTGTTGCGCCTATTAAAATGGTAGAATTGTCGTGTTTGGCATATTGTCGTTTTTGGTCATTATCGTTTCTATGCTCTTTTTCTTAATCATATTGTCGTTTCTGTGTTGCAGTCGCACTCGGAGATCAAGTTGTTATTCTGTTTCTTTTCTTGTTTTGTAATATGCGCAATTTTCTTGTGGGGTTATTTGTAATTTCCTCGCTATGCTTTTTCTTTGTCTTTTACTCAATTTTGGTCGTTTGTTGAGAGTACTGTTATTTATTGTCAAGTTTATGTCGTTTGTGACAACTCTTGTCGCTTTAAATTTTTTTTTTTCGTTGGGTACTTTTTGTTGTGTATTCAGCTTCTTTTCGTTTCCTGCAGGTGTGGTCGTGTTTGGCATTTTCACTTATTTACCCCACGGTTAAAATTTGCTGTTACTGTCGTTTATATGTTTCGTGTCTGGTTTTCAGTTTTTGATGAAGATTTCCTCATAATGTCGTTTTCGGTCAGTACTGTCTTCCTATCGTTCTATGTTTGCATGGGAATTTAAGTTCATGCCTGTTATAGTCATTGTCAATATTTATTTATTTTTCATTATGTCTATGTTTCTTTGTCGTATCCTAAATTATACTCGTTTATTTTTAATTGATGCAGTTTACTGTGAACAGTTGTAGTCTGGTCTTCATTTTGATGTCGTTTTCTAGTCCATTCTCGTCTTTTTTCTGTCGTTTATTGGCGACTGAATGCAGTTTTCTTAAATTGTGGTTATTTCCTTTTGGATCTTTTTTTTCCCGTTGAATATTTGTCGTCAATCATTGTTGGACTTCAGTCGTTGTGTTCTTCTTTCTAGGATGTCGTTTTTTATTTATTTGAGTTATTGTCGTTTGCGGTCATTGTCGTTCAAGTGCTATAATTATTTAGAGAAATTGTCGTACAAGGAATTAATGTCGTTCATTATGTTTCTCTATTTTCATAACGATGTCGTTTTGAGGCACTTGAATTGATATTTCTTTTAAACGATAAAAAGAGAAAACTTGAAACCCAATCTAGAGGGAGAAAAAAATTAAGATGTATGCGAGTAATGTTACAATTGAGAAATATATAATTTAAGAAAGATAACCTTGATGTGACTTGGCATTTATAATTTGAAAATTGATCATAGAATCCTTGCCCTAAATCAAGCCCTGCATTATAATTATCTGCAGATAACATAATCAAACCCATGTTCTATTTCTTCACCATCGTGCCGCCAAGTAAACCGTGTTACAACACATAAAATCAATTTAAATATTTAAGGAACATGCACCATTATACCATATTCCTCTATATAAGACCTCAAATCTTCTCAGCTATTGCATCTCATCAATCTGTAATCCAATCTCTACTTATCAATTATAATGGCTCTCACCCACCTCCTATTTCCTTTGGCTCTCTTGCCATTACTAGTTTGTGCCTCTGTCAGTAACTATGATTACAGTCCACCAGCCAAAATCCAAATGTTAATCCTAACAAATCACTAGTTCTTGGTGAAGATCAGCATGAACAAGACAATAATCTCCTTGAATCTACTCTGAAAGGCCTAAATATTGATGTACTAAACCCCAACAAAAGAGGCTACAAGGACCAGACGCGGCAAGGAAAAGTTAATTTTGTCCCAACAGAATCAAACTACAAGAAGCCAGAGGAACAAAGATACAATGTTCCCCCAAAACCAATTAGCTACGAGAAGGCAGATCTAGAAGGTCAAGAATATTATGTCTCCTCAGAACCAGATAGCTACAAGAAGCCAGAGTCAGAAGGTCAGTAATATAATGTTCCCTCAAAAATAAATGGCTACAAGAAACCAAAGTCAGAAGGTCAAGAGTACAATATCTCCTTAGAACCAACGAGCTACAAGAAGTCAAAACCAGAAGAAAAAGACGCTATGTCCCCATAGAATCAGCTACCTATAAGAAACTAGAACCGGACGCAAAGAAATACAATGTCCCTATAGAACCAGCTAGTTACAAGAAGCCAGAGCTAGAAGATATAAAATACAATGGCCTCACAAAACCAGCTAGCTACAAGAAACCAGGGCTAAAAGGACATAAATACAATGTCCTCATAGAATCAACTAGCTACAAGAAGCCAGCGCTAAAATCAAAAGAATACAATGTCCTCACAGAACTAGCTAGTTACAATAAGTCAGAGCCAGAAGAACAAAAATACAATGTCCCCATAGAGCCAGCTAAGTACAAGAAACCAGAGCCAAAAGGACAAAATTACAATGTCCCCACAAAACCAATTAGCAACAAGAAGCCGAAACCAAAAGCAAAGAAATACAATATACCTATGGAAACAACTAGTTACAAGAAGCCAGAACCAGAAGGACAAAAATACACCACCCCCACAGAACCAAACGGCTACAAGAAGTCACAATCGGAAGGCCAAGAGTACAACATCCCCTCAGAATCAGTCAGCTACAAGAAGCCACCAGAACACCTTGTTCCCACAACACCATTCATTGGTATTCAAGGGATTATTCTCTGCGAATCAAGCCCTAATGTATACTTTCCGATTGAAGGTAACTATTTATTACTGGAGCTAGATTTCTTAAAGGATTAATTTCTCATGAGTTAATTAGTATGTATATTCACACGTGAGAATGAGATTCATCTCAAACTTTTCATTTTCCCCCTCTTCTCGACTACTGCAGGAGCTGAGGCAAGAATTACATGTCAAAGTTTATATCAGAAGGGGTACAATTAAGACTATTTCTCCATTGTGAGTCCTAAAACTAACGAAAAAGGTTACTTCCTTGCAACATTTCCAGCTTCAAAGTTGACAGAAAAGTCGATCAATATGAAAGAGTGCAAGGCAATCCTCGAATATTCTCCATTGAAGAAATGCAATGTTCCAACCGGTAATGGACTCACAGGTGCATACCTTTTTCTAGCTCCTACGAAGACAGACAAGAGTTATTACAACGTTGGAAATCTCATCAATGCTCCTAAGAATCAATATTATTCAGTCCCTAATAATAATGCATATCCTGTCTCCAATTATCCTTCAGTCCCAACTCCTAGCCGTTACTGATGACCAATATTTCGGTAGATAAATGAGATCCATTTTTTATCTTCGTGTAATATTTACTCAAGTGTGGATTGTGAATGAGCCCGTTGGGGTTCTTTGCAATTTAATTTGCGCGAAAAGATTTGTTGTAAGCTTTATTTATGTATTAATATGATCAGTATAATCTTCACCCATTTGTTTGAATCATGATCCATGTAATTTTCTTTATCGTTTCAATATCATATTATGATGAATTAAAAGAAGCCTATCTTCAAGTGCATTTTCTTTTCTAGTAGTTTGGGAGTGCTATGGAGATATATGACCAGACCAGTAGGACCCCACTGAATGAGGAACGACAACATGTTTACTAATACGTATGAAAATAACGCAAGAAAAAGATGAGTCCAAACAACATGACAAGACAAAACACGAATAAGAAAAAGATTTGAATTGTGGTTTTAACTGTGAAGTAATGAGACAGAAGATAGGTATAAGAAATTCTCAAAGATTACACAAGATTTTTATGATGTACCATTTACAATAAACTTGTTAGGAAACCAATTTAAGGGGAGTATGTTAAATTATACAATTTTGCATATATTTGTATATTTATGTGGTTAAAGAAATGCTATTATTTTTTCCATTAACAAAATTGGAAAAAAAAATACCTGTGCATGCTACGAGAATATTGTGATAAGGGAGGGTATAATATTGTTTTGAAATATAGATAATAAATAAATAAATATGAGCTTCAAAAATAATATGTAGGTTATCAATGAAGTATATAACTGGCAGTTAACAAAAGGGTAATAAAGTAATTCTATGCGTAAGATTGATTCTTACTTTCCTTTTTGTTTTAATACCAAACAAATAATTAATTAAACAAGACAAAGGGTTACTATTCACATTTCTTCTTATCAAATACCAAACAACTTGCAGGATACTTACAATCAATTCTTTTTTGACACTTTCCTTCCTTCCTATCTTGTCCTTCCTTGCATTCTTCTATCCATCTTATTAAATACATCCTTAGAAACAGGGAAATAAGAAAGTTATTTATAAAGATGAAACCTCTTCTAGGAACAATAAGAGGACGTAGCTTGAAAGAGTTAAGAAATATGACGTCCATCATGGGAAAAAATATTCATATTCAATTTTGGAAACTTAATAGAAGTAAAGCAAGGAATACTTATAGGATATTTGGCTTTTAGTTAGAATCAATAGGTTCTAACTAATAAATAGTTTAAAGCTCTCAATAGCTACAACAAAAACAAAAAGTTACTACAGTGTAAATCTCTCACATACTATATTGGTTTTAACTAAAATTAGTTCTAACTATTACTTTTAACTATATTTTTCAAAAACCCTATTAATCTAGCTACTATAAAAAGGGTTCCAAGTTATTTAGGATATATTAATAATCTATGATGTTTTCTCTAAGTCATAATTTTTTTAAAAGGCCTGAATTAAACCAAAATTTTAAACTTAAATTAAAATATAATTATTTTTTTACATTTATGTGTCTATTTACATCTTTCTCTCTTTCTTCTAATTAAACTGAGCTTGTAATAAAAATTGGAGTCCAAAAACTTATGAAGATTGGGGCTGCACGCCGGGCCTAGACAACTCCGCGCTGCTAATATTCTCTCTCATTATGTACTTTACCAAAAATAGAAAAAAAATAATAAAGAATAACGTTGAAGATTAGGAAAAGATTTAGCTAACAAACCACTAGAATTATATTGGATTTGCTTATGTTAAATAATTGAATTGGAGATGAGAGCACTCAGGGATCATTCCCACCACTCATGCATAATATTAATGTTAACCAGAATAGCACAAAAGCTGACCGTCTGTTTCTAGAAAAAAAATAAACACTCAAAAATGTTCTTATTATTGCTTCATCATATTCATAAAAAATTATTTCATGTAATGACCTTTTCTTATGGCAATGAAACTAAAGATTAGCTTTCACGTGTCAGATCTAACAATATAAATAAATGTGAATTGGCATTTTAAACTTTGAAACCAATCACATAAGCGCCCTTGCCACAATTAAACTCCAATAATTGACCTGCAGATCTTATTACATATAACAATCAAGCCCATGTCTATTTCTTCACCATCGTGCAACCAAGTAATCCTTGCTACAATATAAGTATTTATTAATATAGTTTTTGGTTAACACATAATATTATGACATTCCCTATATAAGACTCAAGTGCAAGCACCTCAAATTCATCAACCCAAAGCCATATTCTCTCCTCTACTTAGCATATACTAATACACTATACAATCACATTTCCAATGGCTCTCACCGGCCTCCTACTTCCTTTGGCCCTATTGTCATAACTAATCGTCCTTGCTTCCGCTGAATATGCTACTTATACCCAAAACCAATATGATCATGTTGATATTCATCCACAACATGAGCTTATTGATCATGATGACAATGATCTATTAAGCTCCACTCTAAACTTGGATGTTGATTAACTACTTGGCAATCTAAACGGCAATGAACAAGATCACAACGAGGGAAGAGAAAATTTCGTCCCATCAAACCCAAGCTATGAGAAAAGTAAGCCATATCAAGGACAAGAGAACATTGTCCACACCAAACCCAACCACGATCATGAGCAGAAGAGTACTTATGATCAAGCTCACGAGGAAATATACTCTAATCATATCAATGCCATTTCTATTCAAGGGTTCGTCCTATGTGAATCCGAGGTTAATAAATACTATCCTCTTGAAGGTAAATATTAAACATTTATCATTTGTTTTGGTAAATTGGTAATAACCTTTTGTTAATTTCTTTTTCTTTAATTATTTTTCCTTATGCATTCTTTTACTACTACAGGAGCTGAAGTAGAGATTACATGCCCAAGTACATACGAGAACGGACACAACAAAGCACCATACCTCTTGCATCCGAAAACGGATGAAAAAGGCTGCTTCCGTGAAATAGTGGCAGTTGCTGAGCTTAAAAATAAGTACGTCAATCTCAAACAGTGCAAGGCATACCCTAAAGATTCTCCATCGAAGACTTGTAATGTGCCAGCCTATAGTGCAAATAGCGGCGTACATCTTTCTTTGCTTCGCAATTCGCAATGAAGAAGACAAGGCTTATTACACCGTGGGAAATCTCATCTACACTTAGAATACTCATTATGAAGCCCCTAATAACTATCCACTTTCTAATGAATATTCCGTCCAAAATGGTTATTGAAAAACACTTTAGTTAATTGTGTTTGTTTTATTTTCTTCTTCTGTTTCTTAAGCATGGGTTGGGAATTGAAAATCTTGTTGTTTGTTGTTTTGTGTTGTTTGCTTCGTTATTAATTATTCATTGCAGGAGGGTACGTATCCTCTTTGCCAATATTTGATTTGTACGAATCATTTGTCTAAAGGGGTTGTTTAATCCCTAATGACGCAAGATTTATGACAATATATCATGCAAAAATAATAATAAAAAAAGATCCTATTAATAAATGTTCAATCAACGAATGGTCTTTAATCTTGCAACAATAAATTATGATCTTCGATTTTTTTTTTTTTTTACTTTTTATATTCAACCATTAAAGAATAATTACTTTAAAAAAAGTTAAGAAATTTATTACGAAATTTATTTTTATTTTTTAGTACATTTTCTTTTAAAGTGGTAACTTATCACGGAAAGTGCCCCATTGAATTTTAAAATTTGCATTTGTTGTAAAGTATTCAATTAAATTTTAGTTGGGTTTTTTAATTAAAAAAAGGAAATTAAAAAGTGACCTAATAGGTATCTATTTTTTAGTGTCAAAGATGCTTTTAACCAGATCTAATGTTTTGAAAATATACTACTAATGTTCTCTGAAAAAGGATCCTAAGAAAAACTATAATGGTGCCCATTTAATATTAATAGAAGCTTATGATGATCTCAATATTTATAACAAAATTATCTCTAAATATTTTTTTGAGTAAATCTCTAATATTTTTCATATTATGCCTTATCAAAATTTCTTTTTGACTCTCCGCACTGATCGAAAATTTTGGTGACTAAAAATTCAGTTTTTTTATGGTGAATTATCATAGAAAAGAAAGTATAATGTTTTTTCCTACTCATTCGAAAATTCAAAACAGTATGACTTACGATACACCATTGTCCAAGATTTACACGTGGTCTATAAAAGTGTTGCTAAATTGAATCAATATTGATAATTATGACGCTTCTGTAATCAGATAAGTACATATATATTTTCCTGGAAGGTATATACATGATCATCACTTTCTATATATTTCTAGTTTGGAGACTCTTTCTTCTAGGAAACAAAATCTCAAAATCCATTTAAAGAGTAGATTCAAATATAAAATAAGAGTTATTCATCGGGAGAAATGCCTTTCATTTCATGCGTGAGACTTTTTTTTTTATTTTATTTATAAAGGAGCATAATTTTTACGAAAGATAGTCCCGATCTAGAATATCTCTCCTGCAAAATAAAGTGGCCAGCAAATATATTTGATTTGCAGATCTAATTGCAAATATCTGACTCAAGCCCACGTCTACTTCCTAAGCCATCATACGTGCAAACAAGTAATTTTTGCTACAATAATAGATATTTATTCATTAGGCTTTTTAATTAAAATAATATTATGTCGTTCCCCATATAAGACTAAGGTGCAAGCGCCTCAAAATTCATCAAACCAAAGCCATATTATCCTCTCCTACTTAGCATTATCTATTAATGAAGACAATACAATACAACACAGTCACATTTTCAACGGCTCTCACCCGCCTTCTGTTCCCTTAATTTAGCCCTCTTGTCACTACTAATCTTCGTTGCTTCTGCTGGCAATGACGATCCATTAGGCTCCACTCTAAACTTGGATAATATTGTAGATCAACTTCTTGGCAATCAATACGACAACAAACAAAATAACGATGAGCACAGCAAGCCGCACGGACAAGAATATTTTGTCCCGAGAAACCCAATTAGCTACGAGGAAACTAAGCCTTATGGATGGCAAGATCACATTGTCTCCACTAAGCCACACTATGGTCAGGAGCAGAAGACTTATGATCAAGCTCATGAAGGAAAATATCCTGATATTAGTACCATTACTATTCAAGGGTTCGTTCTATGTGAATCGAAGGCTAACAAATACTATCCTCTTGAAGGTAAGTATCAAAATTTATAATTTTTTTTGGAAGAATATCATTTATTTTTTGAATGCGATATTTGATTACTACTACTACAGGCGCTATGCTAGAGATCATATGCCTAAGTTCATACGAGAATGAACACAACAAAGCTCCATACGTGTTGCATTCGAAAACTGATGAAAAAGGTTGCTTCCGTGAAATAGTGGCAGTTGCTGAGCTTCAAAATAAGTACATCAATCTCAAAGAGTGCAAGGCATACCCTAAATATTCTCCATCCAAGACCTGTAATGTGCCAGCCTATAGTTCTAGTGGCGCTCAACTTTCTTTGCTTCGCAATGAAGACGACACGGCTTATTACGCCGTGGGAAATCTCATCTACACCCCGAATCCTCGTTATGAAGCTCCTAATTATAATTATCCAGTTTCTAACGAGCATCCCGTCGAAAATGGTTACTGAAAAACGTTTTAGATAATTATGTTAATTTGTTTCGTTTTCTTATTCTGTTTCTTAAGTGTGTGTTTGGGAAAATCCTGTTGTTTGCTTTATTATTAATTATTCATTGCAGGAGGCTCCTCTTTGCTTTTTATATTGATTTTAAGCTTGAAGCGTATATATTTGTAATTGATTTTATGTAACGCATATTTAACGACTTATATTGATGTCATCTCAATGCAAGAATTATTACAATATATCATACAAAAATAAAAAAAAAATGTTCCGAATAATTAGTATCCAATCACGAATGATCAGTTTTATCCCTGCAATAATACATTTATGATCTAAGATTTTATGTTCAACCGTGATAGAATGGTTACCCTAAATAAAAAAAAAAGTTCAAGGAAGAAATTTATAAAGAACCTGATTTTTTATTTCGTTAAGATGGATTATAATGAACCTGTACTCTTGAAGTAAAGTTTTTTTGTAAGTAGTAACTTAGCTGGGAACTTGCCCCACTGAAATTTAAAAATTGGTCTAGTTGTAAAGTATTCAATTAAATTCTAGTTCTGTTTTATTTAATAAGAGAAACTATAATTGTGCCTCGTTTAATATCAATAGAAATCTATGATGATGTTCTCAATATAAGTACGACAAAATTATCTTTTAATTTTTCATCTTGTGTCTCAGTAAAACTTCTTTTCCGACTCCGCACTACTGGTCATAGCTAGGAAAATTCATACCTGGGTGTACTATAATCATTTGTTTGCCCTAGATAATGACAAAAGAAAACATGTTACTAACAGAAAATTAGTGCAGAAACAGATAGATCCAGAAAGAGTATGCTCTGCTTAGCTTGACAAAAGCATTTCTTACAAGCACTTTCTTGGGCATTCTGTATTGTGGTAAAATTCTGTACAATAAATAAGAGTTCGAGAACAATTACATCTTTTCCCCCCTTTTTTTTAGAACAAGGATTACTTGAGTTAAAAATTTGAAAGGTATCTTATATTTTAGGTTTATTCAAACACTATTTTTTTGGTTTTAGATCTTATCGAATTTATAACTTCATATTATATTTAATATACAAATTTATATATTTTTTTCAATCAATATTCAAAATTGATCTAAGAAATTGCCCAAAATATCTTCAAATTGACAAATAAGAGAACTCTACAAATTTGAAAAAATTTTATGCTAAGGTTTTTGACTTCAAAAATGTATAAAATACCCTCAAAAATAGGTGTTTTGTGTGTTTTTATTTTTGTTTTCTTTTATTTTTTAAAAGTTTTAATTTTTTTTCTATTTTACTTAAAGATAATTTGGTCATTTTAAAGGCAAAATCAACTATTGCTGAAATATTTATAAATTTTTATATTCCAATCTAAAGGTATACATTTTTGTATTAAAAAGATAAATATCCTAATCTAACATAGGTCCAATTTATTAAAATTTGGGAGATTTAAGTAAATAACATTTTTATACCAAATAATTGAAGTAAATAACATGTTTTAAAAATATTTGTAGTAAATAAATTTTTTATTTAGTTCATATATTTTCAAAATTATCTATTTACTTACAATTCGTGACCAAGTATACAAATAATTTCAAAAGTGTAATTTCTATGACCAAATTTTGGTCCAAAAATAGTGATTAATTATTAAATTTTTTTGGTCGCCAAAACTGTATTTTCTGTTACCAAAATTAGGTCACAAAATCATATTTCGACTAAATCACCTTTTGGTCATAGATTTATCGACAACCAACAATGCATATCGCGACCAAATTTTGATCGTAAAAAGTTATGCTTCCGAGACCAAAAATTTCTACGACCATGAATTTGGTCACAGATTCAAGGCACGGAAGACCCCCCGAACCCTTTTTTGATGACCAAATTTGGTCACGAAAGAATTTATAACCAAATATTTTTTTGGTCACAAAAACCTTACGCAACCGACATTCCATGACTAGTTTGTGACCAAAAAAGTTTGGTCACGAAAACCTTTCTTGACCAAATATATTACATTTTATGTCCAAATTTTTAGTCGTAGAGAATCAAAGTTCTGGTAGTGTGGCTACAATTTTTATAAAAAATTTTGACGCCTTCAAAATGACAAAAGAGTATAAATTGAGATTCGAAATGTGTTACATATATAAAACAAATGTAGTATAGTGCATATAACAAATATGGTAAATATTTTATTCTAAAAAGGGTACGATGATTCGAGCAATCATACCACACCGTGACACCATCATAAGGTCTAAAGTCTAAATACCCTCCACCCTTAGGTTTTTGTTTTCTTTAAAGTACGGTTATATATTTATATATTTAAATGACCTGTCGTTGAATTTGATCTTATAAAAGGACCTTGGAAGTTTGACAAATCACCTCGCGTCGTTTGATCAATTTGAGAAGCAGAAACAACATGTGTTATTTACATAACGAGTAAAACATGACGACATGCCCTGTAAAGATGAACAAAAAAAAAGTTCCAAATTTTTATATATACGAAATAGTAGAACATGTCGTTGTTTCTTGGATAAGAAATGTTGACGCTTTGTCTCGTCTCAAAAACAAGATATAATATTTTATCTATTATTAAATCTTTGTGATATCACTAGAATTAAATAATGAGATTTTATGAAATTAATGGACATACAGGTGACGAGAGCACGTAAGAGGTAGTTATTTCTAGCCCCTACCTCATGCATATCAATATGAAACAAATTCTGCGACAGGTTATTTTGAGTTGTAATTTGAGGAATTCAATAGAAACCCTATAAATTTTTGTTTCTTATTATTTGTGCGATTATTGTATTGTAACTTCATCAATATCATCGAAAAAAAAAAGCAGTACGTTTTTTCTACCCAAAAATTCAAAATAGTACATGACAAAAGGTACATAACTTGGACAAGATTTACTCGTGCTCAGATTCGCAAAGTTCTTGATAAATTGATTTGTGATCAGAAAAATATGTACATATTTTTTCAAAAGGTATACACGATCACTTTCTATATAAATATTTCTAGTTCGGGAACATTTTTCTTCTGGGGAACACAGAACTCAAAATCCCTAATTGAAGAGGAGATCTGTATATAAGACTGGCTCATCAAAAGAAATGCCTTTCGTTGTAGTAAAACTTAATTTTAGGAGGTGAAAACTATCATTTAACCTAGATCGTTCATGTCAAATTACCGAGAGAATTAACAAAATGTGGAAACTAACCTAAATCCATGAATTAAAACGTGATTCTCGAGTCTAGAGGTTGAGGATCTTCTAAGTTTAGTATGTAAGCCCTCCTTTAGAAAAAGTCTTTATATTTCCTCCGTAATTTCTCTAAGGATGGGAGCCAAAAAGAAAAAGTACGTGTTAACTTGGGGACCACAACTGTCTTATATAATTGCACCCTGTCAGTTATACTTAATTACCAATTTTGCCCATCATAAAATCAGGGTTAATAAGACATATAGCCCTTTTTTTTGTAAAATTTAAATATGTCTGTAGTTCATGAATATTCTTTATATGTCGCAATGTATATGTATAAAGACATTAATAACTATAATAATGATATTATTAGTTTCAATTTATTTTTTTCGAATAACTATAATATACATATTTAATATTTCAAATAGATTATGATCTCATTATATTTAAAAAAAAATTACTTGAAATTAAGGTGTTTGTTGTTTAAATTCAAATTTGCATATAAAATAATGATTTTAAAATTCTTTAAAAACATGGAATGTTTTTATCGACAAGTTGGATTTACCAACAAATTGAAATTAGGTGTTATAATTAACTTAATGATATAGTTTTATTGACAAATTGAAATTAAGGTATTGTAATTAAATTAATGACACAGTATTATTAAGTCTTTTTATGCATCTTACTGGTTATAGAATTGATATATCATTAAGTTAATGATACATAATAATAATAATACACAATGACATTCATTGCTTAAGATTTTAAGTGAATGATATTTCCTTTTTTTGTGATATGTCATTGAATTAATGATATAGTATTTATTAAGTCTTTTTGTGTATCTGATAGGTTATATAATTGTTATATTATTAAGTTAATGATACGTAATGATAATGATACTCAATGATATTCATTTTATTTTTTTAAGACTTCAAGTGATAATGATAATGCATCGATGTAATATGTTAAAATAAGAAACATACATGTATATTTTCTCTTTAATTTAACTATTCAAAAAGTAAGAAAATTTGTTATAAAAATTTAAATACATGATAATATTTAATTAGAGAGTATTTTAGGGTTCTGAATATATACAATTTTAAAAAGAGGATATATAAGTGATATTTGCAAAACGAAGATAGATATTAATTCACTCCTTAAAAAATGGATAGATTATATAATTTTTAATATATTTTAATCTCTACATATAGGAGGCCTACATTTAATTATGCATTTAAAGCCTAAAACCTAAATTGATCACTTTAATTGGGCTAACCTTATCTCATAGCCTATAATACACATTTATTTAATATATTAGCCTATAAATTGGATTTAACTCCAACATTCGTTTCATGTGTGAAAGTTTTTTTTATTATTAACAAAAAAAAAAACGAATTAATAATTTCTGAACGATAGTCCTGATCTAGAATATCTCTCCTGCAAAATAAAGTGGCCAACAATATTTGATTTGCAGATATAATTACAAATAGCGCACTCAAGCCCACGGCTATTTCCTTAACCGTCGTACGTGCAAACAAGTAATCCTAACAATTTAGATATTATTAAATAATTCCTTTTTTATTAAATAAATATTATGCCATTCTCTATATAAGACTAAGTTGCGAGTCCCTCAAATTCATCAAGCCAAAGCCATATAGTCTCTCCTCTACTTAGCATGTACTAATTATTACACTAGTAGAATCACATTTTCAATGGCTCTCACCTGCCATCTATTCCCTTTAGCCCTCTTCTCACTACTTATTGTCGTTGCCTCTGCTAACAACGTTGATCAATTAGGCTCTACTCTAAACTTGGATAATATTGTAGATCAACTACTCGGCAACGAAAACGACAATAAACAAGATAACGACGAGCACAACAAGCCGCATGGACAAGACAATTTTGTCCCGAGAAACCCAATTAGCTACGAGGAGACTAAGCCATATGAAGGACAAGAATACATGTCTCCACTAAGCCATACTATGGTCAAGAGCAGAAGACTTATAATCAAGCTCATGAAGGAAAATACTCCGATATCAATGTTGTTGCTATTCAAGAGTTCGTTCTATGTGAATCAGAGGCTAATAAATACTATCCTCTTGAAGGTAAATATTAAGTAGTGAAGTATTCAGGGACTGATATGATCTATTTATAAGGCTAACAAGCTAGTTTATGTTTGTCAGAGTTTATAATTTTTTTTTTTTTTTTGGAAGATTGGTAATAACCTTTTGTTCATTCTTTTTTCTCATGCATTGGTTTACTAGTATAGAAGCTGTGGTAGAGATTAAATGCCCAAGTTCATACGAGAATGGATACAACAAAGTTTCATATAGTACCATCTTGCATCCTAAAACAGATGAAAAGGGTTGCTTCCGTGAATTTTTGACAGCTTCTGAGCTTACAAATACGTACATCAATCTCAAAAAGAGCAAGGCTTATCCTAGATATTCCCCATCAAAGACATCTAATGTGCCATCCTATAGCACAAGTAATGGCGTAAATCTTTCTTTGCTTCGCAATGAAGAAGAAAAGGCTTATTACACAGTTGGAAATCTCATCTACACCCCAAATACTCATTATGAAGCCCCTAACAATTATCCAGTTTCTAACGACCATGCCGTCCAAAATAGTTATTGAAAATCTTTTTAATTAACTATGCTTATTTTATTTGCTTTTTATGTTTTTTAAATTGTGAGTTGGGAAGTGAAAATTCTTATTGTTCGTTGTTTTTGGCTTGTTTTAATATTAACTGTTTATTGCAAGAGGGTACGATCTTACTAGATATGCTCAATTAGGCGTTGCTTTTTATATTGATTAAGCTTGGAGCATATGTTTTTTGTAATTCATCGGATGTGATAAACTTTTATTCTTTTCTATTATTCTTTTCATGACAAATATTGTTTTCATCTCTTAAGTATGATACAGTTTTATTACAATTTTTGTTATTTAATCTAAACTAACTTCGTATGATAGAGATCGAATCAAAATTTAATATAGCCCTATCAAGCTATAATTAAATTGCATTTTACTCTTCTAAATAACCAAATAGGTGACAAGAGCATGTAGGAATGCCCCGCCCCAAACTCATGCAAAATATAAAACTAGCTAATTGTAAGAACAAAGTTCGCTGTTAATTAGAAGAGTTTGGAAACTTCGTAAAATTCTACTTGTACATTAAGATTAGAATGTTTGAAAACGAAGTTTCGATACTAAAATTCCAACTACAGTATAAATTTCTCACATGTTACAGTGCATAAGTTATAACTTTAAGTTTCAATCTGGTTCCCAAATACTAAAGATATGTCATTACTTTATCAATTCATTGAATACGGGGAAAAAGAAAATAAACAAGTTAAATAGGGCGCTATAGTTGGTTTTCAGCTTCGTAACTATTGTGTCGTTTTCAATGATGTTGTTTATTGGTACTGTCTTTTTTATGATGACGTCATTTACATACATTCTCGTTTCCATGTTGTTCTTGCATTCAGAGTTCAAATCGTTTATTGGATTTTGTCTTGTTTTTGTGGTGCTGGTGGTTTGTCGTTTCTCCCTTATGATTGAGGTTTTTCCTTGTCGTTTGTCATCAATAGCGCCGCCTCTTTTCCTTAGGATGCTGATTGATGTATTATTGCCGTTTTCCGTATTCAAGCCCTTACGTTACCTTTTGGAGAATATTGTCAACTGTTGTCGTTTTTATTCCCTATGGTTTTTAGTTTTTCGGTGGTTGAAAGCATTGATTTGAACTAATTGATTTGAATTAATTAGTTCAAAATACTTTAACATGTAAAAACTTTACAGTATAGTTCATTTTGCTTTAAACCAATCCTTCAAAACACCCTTTCTATGTAAACACTTTTTTGTTTTTGATTTCAAAATGTCAACCTAGGCTTGTTCTCTATTGGCAAGTAGTCCTTTTGTTGTAGTTTTAAAGTTTTTTGTCGTTTCTTGGAGGTGTTGTCATTTTTCTATCGTGCTGTTTTCCGGCATTGTCGTTTTATGTTTACCGTTTAAAGTTCATGTCGTGCAACGGATTTCTTTTCATTTGGTTTTTGATATTATTATTTGCCGTTTCCCAGTTCTCGCAGTTCGTCGATCATGGCTGGGTTGATGTTACTTATAGCAACTATTGCGTGTTTCGGCGATGGATTATGCTCGTCTTTGTGATTTTATTATAATCAGTGTTTGTTGCCGCAATGTTTTGATGTCGTTTTTGCCATGTTGTCGTTTTAGTAGTTTTGCTTTTGTTCCGTCGTTTTCCCGATTTGACGTCGTTTGTAGATATCATTTTGCAGTCATCTTTCCAAGCTGAAGTCGTTTGTCGTGTTTCTCATCCCTCGACGTCAGTTTTAGGTAGCGACGTTGCAGTCGTGTTTTATGCTGACGTCGTTTATAAGTTTTTGTCGTTTTCTTAAACAATCTTTTTGAGTTTTCAGTTTAGGTCGTCTATTCACCATTTTCCGTTATTGTTTTAGCTGGAAAGCTCAAAGTCTCGAATGATCAAGAATTCGCTGTCTCTCTCAGCTCCACTCCAGACTCAGAAAAGGTGATAGGCAGAAATTTCCCTAGCGCTCTCTCTCTACGCACTCTCTCTCTCTCTCTCTCTCAAGAAAGAAAGAACGTAATTGGATATTTGAGCATACTTAGATTACCCCAAGAAAGTAGTCACTGTTCCAAAACATCGGATTCTCGGTTGATCTTGCAAACCTAAAGTTGGCGGTGTTAGCGAGAGCGATTTGGTCGGCAACAGGTCTAAGAAGTTGGCCGCTGCAGGCCCAGTTATATAAACATGGGCCGGACAAGTCTAATAGGCCCATTATAACAGGCCCAATAACCGCTGTGCGCCAGCACCACCGCTCTCCGGCCACCATATGTAAAGGAATGGAAAAGAAAATCAAAGAAAGAGAAAATCAGACTCAGAGAAGTGAAAAATCATCATCGATGAGAAAAGGAAAGAAAGTCAAAAGAAAAGAAAATCAGACTCAGAGTGAAGAAGAATCCCCATTGATGGAAAAACAGAAAGAAAAGGGAAAAGAGAAAGAGAAACAGTACTGGCTTCTGAAGACGGAGCCAGGGGAGTGGTCGTGGGAGGACCAGGCGGAGAACGAGGGGGTGAGCAAGTGGGACGGAGTGAAGAACAAGCAGGCGCAGAAGAACCTCAAGTCTATGAAGCTCGGAGATCTCGGTTTCTTTTACCACTCCGGCGCCAAGGCCCGCCGCGTCGTCGGCGTCGTGGAGGTCACGCGCGAGTGGTACTCGGAGGGAGACGACGAGGCGGTGGTGGACGTGAAGGCGGTCGGGGAGATGAGGAAGGCCGTGGATCTGAGCGAGATGAAGGGGGATGAAAGGATGAAGGGCTTCGCTCTGCTTCGACAGCCGAGGCTGTCGGTTGCGCCGGTTCCGGAGGATGTTTGGGAGAGGATCTGTGAGTTGGGTGGTGGGTTTGAAGGAGATGGTAAGGACGTTGATGATGACAATGATGGAAAGGACTAGTTTGGGACTCTTATGTTTATATGTCGTTTTGGCGTTTTGGGACTTTGGTTCTAAAATCTTTTTGTGGCTCCTTCCTTTTTCTCTGTCTTTCTGATTTGGCAGTATAGGAAAAGGAAGGCTATTTTGGTTAAGGTTTGTAATGGGTGAGTTTTATAAGCTTCAGATCAAGTAATGTAAAGTAAAGATCTTTCTGGCTTAATTGCTGCTTTGTTTGGTTTTAGGGATGTTCTTCTGGGTTTAGGGATAACTACGATCTTCTGATGATACAACTGCAATTTACAAAGATCTCCTAAAGAAAAGAATGAAATTAACCACAGTTCACAAATTTTTGAAGACAAGAAAAAAAGAATAAAAGAAAACGCTATCCGTCTCGGTAGTATATTCTAGTCTTATCTTTTCTCTTTTTTGCCGACCGCCGGAGTCTAATTATCAGAATTTTTTTTTTTTTTTTTTTTGAGGGCACCAATTGATTTGCCGTGACCAATTGCTGCCAAAGTTTGCTCATCCTGTTTTCTTAGGTTTCTTTTTCTAATATTGTCGTTTGTTTATTGTCGCTTTTTGTTGCCGCTTTGTAAATAATTATGTTCTTGAGACTACTGGACCCAATTGGATACTTGTCGTTTTTTCTCTGTTGTTAGCTTCTTGTCGTTTTATGGTTTTATTGTCGTTTTGGTTTTATGTCGTTTTTTAAGCTTTTGGTTCTCGATCATGGTCGTTGCTATGTTGTCTTGCTTTCCTTTCAAAAAAAAAATTGACATCGAATTCGATTATCATTTTAGGATACCTCTTCTATTCCAACATTTATGTAGGCCATTGCCATTTCCTCAGAATGACGTCGCTTCTTTATAGTTTGTCAATTCCTTTCGTTTTTAAAACGTGGTCGTTCATTGCTGACTTAATGTCGTTGGCTGCAGCTATTGTCGCTTATTGACATTTTGTTCGCCAAAAAATTTTATTGCGGTTTTTTCAGTTTAATCTCATTTATTGAAAAGGTTGTGGCTTAGAGTATATAAAGATATATATATATATGTATATATATTTTTTGGCATTCCGGTTCATTGTATTTATTCTGTAATTTATTTTTGTTTTGTCTTCACTCATCAGTGTATGGTAGCACGCTCAATTATCGTCGTGTCTGTTGACTTAGTGTCGTTTCATAAAAAACGACGTCGTGCCTGTACTTCGCCCTTTTACCATGAGAAGTTGAAGTACATCCGAAAAATTTCCTAGGATCCCAAGTTCAAGTTCCCAACACAAACAGAGCCGGAAATGGTCTCATTCGACTCTTAGACTCCTCAGGTTTTATTCACAGCTTTAATTCTCCAATGAATATGCTAGTTCAAGCAAGACCTTGTTTTTCCGGGTTAAGGAACCCCACATGCTTCAAGAACGTGAGCTTCCGAGCATTCTCATCTTCATCTTCTTCCTCGGCTTACTCGAACCAGTCCCGTGGCGGTCTCCCTCGCTTCTTCTCCGAAGTTCTCCCCACCACTAAGGTACTCTCTCTTTTTCCCTCTGAGTTTATGTTTACGTTTGTTGTCCGAGAAAGTGGGGGAAACAGAAGTAACTAAAAATATAACATAAAATCGGGAGAAAAAAAATGTCGTTCCTTTACTTTTTAGAGAATTTCTGTTAAGACCTGAGCTTGGTCGTTTCATTTGTACTGTACAGAGTCCTAATGCTGATTATTTATGGTAAAAATAAAAACTTTGGTACTTTTTTTTTTTTTTCCAAGGAAAGGTTTCTTCAACTGAAGCCCCTTTTCGTTTATAATTTTTTTTGGTTTTGTTTTGGTTTCTTTTATAATTCTTTTATATTGAAGGAACACAATATGTCGTTCTATTTTCCTTCAAAATGCAGGGTAGTGTTGTTCGCGTGCAAGGCGATGAATTCTGGCACATGACTAAAGTTTTAAGATTGGGCCTCAATGATAAGTACTATTTAGCCTTAATCCTTAAATTTGAGCTTTATGTTATTTAACGAAAGTAATCCTGTAATTCGTGAACTTTTATCCATATTTAAGCCTTTCTTGTATCAAGTATTAATCAAGAAGCCAGCGTCAATTATCAGGAAAAGGAGACAATTTTTTTTTTTTAATGGTAAATACATAATCTTGTGCCTAAGACCTAAGTTATGGATCTAAATAATGGAAAATAACGAACTTCAGTACTTTGTACTTGTATTTCAGGATTTTTCTTTAGTCCCTCTGGAAACATTTGTGAAATGTGGACATAATTGACACATAAATAAGTAGACGTCAATACTAATTTTAATTAAGTACTTATGATGTCCGCATGACTTTTTGCAAGGGTAGAGCTCTTCAATGGCAAAGGAGGTCTCATAGAAGGGTGCATTGACAAAATTGACCGCACCGGGATTGATTTTGTAGCATTAGAAGACCCAAAATTCCTTCCTCCACAGAGCACGCAGTGGCATGTATTTGCGGCATTTGGTATGCATTTGGCCACTTTTAGTAGTTTATATAAGTTTTTGTATATCTTGCTTGGGGGGCCCATGCTCACACATGATAAACTGCCTGTGTTTAGGTACTTTGAAGGGTGGCCGAGCTGACTGGCTCGTTGAGAAATGCACAGTATGTTTAAAATGTGGGTGCTGATACTATTACTTGGCCAGTGTTTGGGTATTAACTCTTTTGTGTTCATTGTGTTAGGAGTTGGGTGCTAGCAGTGTAACTCCTCTGCTGACAGAGCATTCTCCTTCTATCTCAGAAAATCGAGTGGACCGATTGGAGCGTGTCGTTTTCGCAGCAGCTAAACAATGTAAATGTTAACCGTAATCATACTTTTCAATCATTAAATAAGTCTCTTTTTGCACCTATTTAATATTAGGTCTTTGACAGGTCAACGGCTGCATAAGATGATTTTGAATCCTCCTATGAAAATCAACGACCTTTTACCTTCTGTGAGTCCTTGCTCCATCAACTTAATTTACCAATTGATCGTGCATCTTAGTTCAAGATGTCATAATGTTCGGTATAAACTGTTCCGTTAGTTCACAATGGCCTATTTCTCTTATTTACATATTTATATATATATATATATATATATATATATATATATGCGTGTGTGTGTTTTTCAACTCTTACATGTTTGATCCATCCTTTTCTTCTCGGTGTTGGTCCATCTACATAATTTACCAATTAAGCATACATCTAAGATCAGGATTTCATAATGTTTGGTATGAACGGTCCATTAGTGCATAAAGGCCTACTCTCTCTCTCCCTAGTTTTTTGTTTTACTTGATTCCTTTCCTATTTCATGCTTGCTTAGACGTATTAATTTTATTATGTAGGTTTCCCAGTCAAAGCTCTCTTTTGTTGCGGTAGCAGAAGCTATTCCTCTTGTTAGTGCATTGACTTCATTGAGACCGCAATCTACAGGACTGATTATAGTTGGACCAGAAGGGGGTTAGTACGCCTCATATAGTCTTATACTTGTTTAGTTGGCTATGAAATGTATCATAATCGGGTGTTTTGAAAACGCCTATTACTGTATATAAGATGCAGCTCTAGTTTCAGATCCATTTTAACTTTTTTGCTCCTCTGTATTTGTTTTTAGACAAACTGACTAATTACCATTATTTTAGACTTCACAGAGAAGGAGCTGAACATGATAAGAGAAGCAGGTGCAACCAGAGTAGGCCTCGGGCCACACCGCCTTCGTGTTGAAACTGCAACGATGGCACTTTTAGCGACGTTAATGTTATGGTCTGATTCTCATCAAACAGTTCAATAGTTAATTTCCTTGAGGCAAGAAGTCTCCCTCTCTCATCTTATTTGTTTCATAATCACTCAAGTTCTTTAAGTTACGTGTTTTGAATATTTTAATGAGTAGTGACCCCTTTAAATCATTTTTGGCCAACTTATGTCCTCTCTCCTTGACTATATTTGATTGACTATTATTTCAACTCTCATCTTGCTTTTATATTCCTTTTCCTGTTTATTTACAATGTATTTGGTACCTCTTGAAACACGTTGTGAGTCAGGTTGGGACTTGTGAAGGGGAAACAAACTTAACCGGGGGAGGTTTTTCTTGATATCTGTAGATCTAAAGTCCAATTATGTTCAATTTTATATCAATCAGTGGGACAAAGGTTAAACCTCTTAATTGCAGACGTCTCTTGTCTCTATCACACAATCGGCATTTGATTGCAATAATTAATTTGTTACTTATTGACATTTCCACATGTAACTTTACCACAAAGTGTAGATCTCAAATCCAAGCACCCAGAGGGGAGAAAAAAAAAAAAGAAGGTTGACAATTCTTTCTTTGACTCTTCTTGTCTGGCTTGTGCTTATAACTTATGTTTGCTTAGTGTGCCACTTTTTCTTTGAAAGTGAGACAATAAATTACGTTATCATGCATAGAAATACTTTTCTTGAACGTAGGTAGGAGGATTTAAACTCTACTCTTCAAGGTAAAGTCAGATGTGAAATTATCGTCAAGCTGTATGTGAAATACCTGTATGTATGACCTCACTTATACCTCACTTATTCACAACGGATTGGAAAACATGCCAATTTTTATGGTTGAGTTATTAAAAGAACATTATGACAAATAGTATTTTACAGATAGATTACTTCTTAGGAAACATCATAATTTCAGAAACCTTAGATCTGTAATGCAAAAAATATACCCAAGAAAATCGATCTTAAACAAAAGATATGGTTTCTCGGAGTTAGTTACTTTTTGTATGGCCTTGTAAGTAATACAAGTCCTAATGACAGGACTACTATGATCAATACGTTTGATAAGATAGTATTTGGTGTTATAAAGAAGCTTGGGGCCACTAATTTGTGACTAGAATAATCAACAAAGCAATTTTGTGGATTTGAGTTTACGAGTGATTGTCAGATTGTGTGTGTGATGATATTGGCTAATAGGTTTTTCTTTTTCATTTTCTTGATCATTATCAGATTGTGTGTGTGATGATATTGGCTAATAGGTTTTTCTTTTTCATCTTCTTGATCATCATTTTCAAGTCAAGTTAGTTGAATTTTGTACATAAGTTGGTCATAAAACGGAATCTAAAATCTCAAGATTAATCAAACTAATTGAGAGGAACAGGGTTTTTCTTTGCCTATTGGGCTAAAACACTTGAAAAATCAGCTACTAAACTTCTCCTCTCTTTTCGTTGGTTCTCATTTGTCAAAACGTCCATTTCCAAAAAAAAAAAAAAACAAGGTAACACTAATGGGTTAGTATAACGATAGGGTGCCTTTCCTTGTCCTTCTAAGATGAGCCCACGACTCCACATTCTCGCTATGGGCCTCCTGCTCAAAAAATGTGTTATGCGGCATTGGGTATTGGGTGTATAGTAATATGTGTGAAAACCAGCCTCACTCCTCCTGTGTAACTGAATCAAATTCTTTTTATTCCATTGGTGGGTCTCAAAATTTTTATAATTGAATCAGGTCCTTTTTATTTTGTTGATGGATCTCAAAATTTTTAAAGTGATGAAAAGAATAAATGACACCTATGATTTTTTTTAAAAAAATGTCCAAATGTCAAACTCAACATCCAAAAGATGAAGATAATCCAAAGAGGGAGTAGACCAAAAAAGGTATCGCAAGTCTTGACACAAAGATAAAGAAAAGGTACCGCAAGTCCAATGGCGTTTCCAGTTAAAAAGAGATGCCGTATGAGTAATGAGTTCATCGAGAATGTAATTTTCTTTTTTCTCTTAATTCGGCTGTTTGACTTTGAATGTAAAAAGAAAAAATTAAGATTATTAACACTAATAACTTTTAAATTTTAAGATCTTTTTTATTTTGCCCCTTAAACTTTATAAATCATCAATTTATCTTTTAAACTTTCAAAATTCTTTACTTTGTCCCTTAAACTTTTAAAATTATCATTTTGCCTTCGTTTTAATCCTCATTATTATTTTTCATGTTTTCCAATTTGCTATTTAAATAGACAGAATTAAGCCAATGTGAACACTAAAGAAGTCGATATTGTATGCTAATATCTGAATTTGAATACTAAAGAATATATGTTACATATTAAAGATGAGCAGATATCGACGAACAATATCGAAAGGAAATGTACATACAGACTCTTCTTAAATAAGAGTAGATAAAAAAAAAGTTAAATGAGAGTGTAAATGTAACAAAACTTAAAAGTGATAAAATCTTATTTTTACCCTTGTAGGTGATTCATATGCGAATCACATGGGCTTAACTCTGGCTATTTAAATGAAAAATTGGTAAGAATGAAAAATATAAGAAGGATTAACACAAGCGCAAAATGATGATTTTTAAAATTTTAGGAATAAAGTGAGGAATTTTGGAAGTTCAGGCGGTAAAGTGATGATTTTTAAAATTTAAGGAACAAAGTGATGGACATTCTAAAATTTGTATATAGGTCACCTATAAGGGTAAAAGTAAGATTTTCTCGCTCTTAAGTTTTTTTTTTTATGTTTATACTCTCACTTGATGCCATTGTTTTTTTATTTGAATTCTCGTTTAGGAAGGGTTTGTTTGTATATTTCTTTTTTTTAATGCGTAACTCATTTAATAAGTTGATATTCTATGCTAATATTTGAATTTGAATACTTAAGAAGATGGGTTATATATTAAAGATGAGGAGATATCGATGAACAATATCGAAAGGAAATATGCATACAGACTCTTTCTAAATAAAAACAGATAAAAAAAGTTAAATAAGAGTGTAAATGTAAACAAAATTTAAAAGTGATAAAATCTTATTTTTGCCCTTACAGGTGATTTATATGCAAATCACATGGGTTTAACTCTGTCTATTTAAATAAAAAATTGGTAAGCATGAAAAATATAAGGAGGATTAAAACAAGAGTAAAATAATGATTTTCAAAATTCCAGAGATAAAGTGAGAAATTTTGAAAGTTCATACAGTAAAGTGATGATTTTTAAAATTTAAAGGACAAAGTGATAGATATTTTAAAGTTTCGGGACTATTAGTATTAATAACCCAAAATTTTATATTTATTTGCAAAATAAAAAAATTACGACATTGTTAGTCCCGTGCAAGCATTTTTTTTTTCCAGGGAACCTCCGAGCGTTTCAAGCATAATATTTTAATAATACTAATTTCTCTGTTTTATTTTTCAAGCTTCCTCTATATGCTGTTTTTTCCTTCCCTTTTATTCATTCAACATTCAACCACTAGAAATAAGACATTTTTTTTGTCAGGGAACGTCCAAGCTTTTCAAGCATAATATTTTAATAATACTAATTTCTCTGTTTTATTTTTTAATCTTCCTCTATATGCTGTTTTTTCCTTCCCTCCTATTCAATCAACGTTCAACCCCGAGAAATAAGATAATGCTGCTTTTTATTTATTTATTTATTGTTTTAAAAGACCACGAGGTATCCAAACAAACCGCAAAAAGATATTGGTCAAATCTCAACCATTTATTGTGTTTGCAAAATTGGGTCATTCGTTGAGGTTTGAACTTGATTTTGAATTTAAAATATCCTGCAACGACATTTTTGCTGCCAACCAATTCTTTTCTTTTTTTTTTTGTTCTTTCAACGAAAAGTGTGTCACATTAACTGTGGAAGAAAACGACAGCAGTTTAATGAGCGTTGTTACTGGTCTGTGTTTTGCAAAAATACTAAACTACCCCCAGTTCCTTAGTTGAATAACAAAACCATCCCTAGATTGCGGTCACATTTTCAATGCGGATTCTCCTAGCCTCTACGGTTCTAGCTGTGGATGAATCATGTTGGAGAAAAATTGGCATAACTTTGGAAGTCAATTTCACTTTGGATGGTAAAGTACAATTATGTACGTGCAAACAAAAAAAGTAAAAAAAGAAAAAAACTGGGTTATTTCATCGTGAGCCAATCATTGAAATCTATGAAAAAAGGAAGCGCATCGAATTACAGTTTCACCACGAAACTGTCTAATTTTCTAACCTTTTTGCCTGTCATTGGACTCATTTCCTTCTTTTCTTTTTTTTTTTTTTTTTTTTTTATTTGGCCAAGTTAAAATGTTAACAGAGAACATAGAAGAAAAGAACAAATTTTTATGGAAATAATTACTTGAGAAAGTGAAATTTAATAATAGTAAAACATTTATATTGGCCATGCAAATTACTCATATAACAGTAATAAAAACAATCAACATGTGGTCTCTGGAAGTTGAGCAATATTACGTCTATAGTGATATGTTAGAAAAAATAATTTATGTGCTCAATTAATTGTGTACTTCTTTAATTTGCTAGTGTCGTATATCACGTGTTTCGATCGGACCTATTTATAATTTTGGTCCGTCATCTAGTGCGCCTTTCATTATATCCATTATGTATAGGATTTGGGACTACAATATTAGACAAAAGAGGAAAAAAAAAAAATCCTCATAGAGTACTTAGGTGAAGATGTCAAAAAAATCCTGCCGTGACAAACTTGTAATTATCTGCAAAAACAAAGGGTCAGGTTGGAGTCGGAAGTCAATAAAATGGCTTTATGTGGATTTTAATTCCGCAGACTACTTTGGCGAGCAGAAGAAGCGAAGTCGAAGTCGAGCCGAAGCCGTCCTCACTTCTTCCGAGTTCTGAGTGAAGAAACTAAACAGACCCAAACAGCCCTCATTGTACGAACTGTAGGCCAAAGCCTCCATTTTTTCTCCTCTCCTTGTTCTTATTTCAGATCTCTGTGATCAATGGCGAGTCAGCTAGAGAACCTGATGGCGTCGATAAAGTCGAAGGTGAGAGCGCTGAAGAAGCCGAAGAAGACTTACATAAAGATGGACAAGAGCTCGAGCGTCAAGGTCGAGATCCGAAGCAGAAAAGCTCGCAAACTCATCGACAAGACTCTCAAGGTCGCCGATTGTCCTGGCAAGCGCAGCGTCTCTTGATCATCATCAATACTATATATCTTTATATCTATGGATTCTGTGTATATTTTTATATATGGTATGTTTCGTCGCTGTTCTTTTTTGTCCCTTTCAATATGCCGATTCTGCGTTCCTTCCATATTTCCTAAGTTTCGATGTCAGGAACCGTTTCGAATTTGCCTCTTATAAGAAGCCAAAATTGTGCTTCTGTTATTTTTTGTTGCTTTAGCTTTTTTGTATGACGATGATGATGATTAATGAATGATATCGTTTTTTTTTTTTTTTGGTCTTTGTTGGTTATTATTCATGAAATTTAGATATACCTATATTTTAATTTGTTTTTCTCTTTTTATTTTTGGGGTAGGGACCAGAATTTTGGAGTGACAAAATAGGTTTTTTTTTTCCCCCTTTTTTTTTTGGGTTCAGAAAGATTCAGATGCATATATTATGTGAGAGAAAGGATGATCTGATAATTCATTAAGAGTGACCGCCGACCTTATTAAACAACTGAGAGCTTGATTTAATTAATAATTAGGTGTAGTATTTATCCTTTTTGACGCGGTATCTCTTGCCATTTTTTATTTGATTTAATTAGTAATTTGTGGTAAGCTTTGACCTTTGCTGATTACGGAATTATTTCTTCACAAATAGTAATTAAACTAATCACAAAGCAGGAAAAGAAGTTTATATATTCTAATAGTGTTGATTACCGTAACAAAGAGATCATGTGAGTGGGATTCACAGCGGAGTGATTATAACAACCAATAGAATGTGGATGGACTAGCAAGTGTGGTACTTATCTACTTCCAATAGGGTTAAACAATAGCCCCAATTAAAGGTTTTGCTCCATTAATTAATAGGTTGTGCGGCTTTGGACCTATAATGGTGTGTGAGTTAAAATATATCTAACCTCTTCAATTAGAACCGAGTCAGATCCTTTTTGGACTATTGGTTGGCCTTGAAATTTCTTTTCCGAATTATGACACCACTCATCCTTTAGTTTTCAGCCAAAAAAAAAAAATTGTGGCTCATATGCTTGTGCCTTATGTGATAATATATATATTTTATATATAATATATATATTTTATGCAACGCAGAAAACTAGGAGAGATACTTAGAACTTGTAAGATTTCGAGTATTAGAGCAGACGGAGAGAACATGGTCGGGTCATGTGCGCACTAGATAATTGATGGCTAGCCCATTGCATCGCCGACAAGTCTAATTGTGAGACGGGCCATGGGGGCACTATCTAGTCTAGTGGAGTACATGACAAACATGTGATAATGGTATGGGAAATATGTAGTCAAGACCCAATGGCATGGGACCTATTTGGGATATGTAATTTCATTGCAAGTAATCATTTTCTTATCTGACCAGATTTAACTAAATTTTTCAAAAAAAAAATTTCATTTTCTTGGAGGATAGGTGTTTAAAAGTTTGTCCAGATTCATGATATAACCATTTGAATAAATAAATGGCCATCAATGGCTGAAACGTTTACATTTAAGAAAGCAGGCTGTTTCAGTTTTAAATAATTATCATAAAGGTCGATTCTTTGGAAAGGTCAGAGGGCTCTCAAATTTCCAAGTCATGATTAATTAGCATTTATGTTGGAGAAGAATTTTTGGTCAGTTAGATAGGGTGAAAGAAGTCGGAAACTAAAATCAGTTTCTTTTTTCTCATATAGTGACAAGAGAATTTTCTTACACCATAATATTAAACTTTGAAGCAATAATTCTTCCATAAATTTTTAGTGTGTTTGACAAAATCAGCCATAACTAAAATTTTTAATTGCTACAGTATAAAACTCTCACGTGATACAATGATAAAAAAAGTGAGCTATAATGAAAAACTCTCATATGGTACAATTTTCAGTTTAAAAGTTTTAATTTTAACTATACTTTCTAAACACCCAACGCCCTCCCATCTTCAAAATTATCCAAGTATTGTACCAAAGTTTGCTTATGATCTTTTCGAGCCTAGCCCCATAACAAAACCAAGATTAAATTGTAGTATTTGGAAGGTCTATAATTTGCCACCATTATTCAGATGCCTAGTGCCTTTGACCTATACGGACAAAAGCTCACTTTTGTATACCTAATATAGTTAATGATTTATTTATAGGTTTCAACCATCAAAGGTTTGGGATCTTTAAAGGAAGACCTATCAAACATAATTTGGTATGTTAATAATTAAGTTTTGCGCCTCAAAGGTAAGTAGCGTAGAATGTAGTATGGCCTGCTAAGACTGCAAGCCGGACCAGCTAGTGCTATTGTCAAGTATGCACTAGTTGTCAAGCTTTAAATTTTATTCACCACCGGTATCCGTTGGGGCGGCATTTAAGCATGTCCATCCTTAAAGCCTTTGCTTCTATTCGCTCAATAATCGAGTCCTACCACAAACAAGATGGATTTGGATCTTCTATCCGTTTTCTCCGTCTTCTTTTCCGTCCCTCCAACCAATTTTGGACACCTTATTAAAAAATGTCAACTCACCTTTTAACACTTTTTCACCCAAAAGTACTCTATACTTTCTACGTTTGACGATTAAAACTGCATTTATAAAGATGAACCTACAAAGATTATTTCTTTCTCCTTTCTTTTACGAGAATGTGAAGACATCATTGACTCTTTTTTTAATTCACAAAAAAAGCTTAAATTTTTTTTTTTCCAAGCTTAATTTTATCTTGTTTTTTCTGTCTGATCATTTTTTGATTGACAACTAATAAGGGAAACGGGAAACAAGTTTGCCATTATTTTGTAACTTTGTTAACCTCGTCGAAGCTTTCACCCTGCCGTTTTTGATTTCAAACTTGAAGTCCAAACGGCCACATAATAACATTCCTCTCCCTCCCCTTGCCGTCTCATTCTTCCTATTACCAGCTACTTCCAAGAAAGAAAGTCCAAACAATCACCAAATCAATCCAAAAACCTCACACCTTTTAAATACACAAAGATCAGTTTCTTATCCTTATCAAGTCACATACATCACAAAGCAAAATTTTTATTGTTACGGTTTCTTGATCAAGCAAATATGCGAAAAAGCGAAGGAATTAACGAGCATGGATTGAAGCACTATACGTTGATACCAATCAGGATTCTAAACAAAGCTAGAGAATTTTACTTGAAGGGCATGGAGGATTGTGTGGGTAAGATACGCTGTGATCAAGTAATTGTGGCCTGCCAATATTATACTGTTCCACTCTCGAACTTGCCCAGGAACGCCGCCGGTGTCAAATCGTCCGACGACGACCGGCTTTTGAGGACGATGCCGAAGAAGAAAGCGGATATGGGGTATGGTGGGATCATGATGGGGAGGAATTATGGCGCTAGGTTGGGGAAGATTGGAAAAATTGATGAGGACAGGCCTTGTACTTTTGAGGAAGATGAAATACTTAATGTGTGTAGAGGAAGAAGAAGCACTTATGCTCTTAAATAGAGGAGTTAATTGTTTATCTATGGAAGAGGATTGTTTTAGATGCTCTGAAATCCCTTGTATATATGCGCATGTTTTTTTATAAGTTGTGTTTCTTTGTTTGCTTTATATTTGAGATTGATTTGCAAATACAACAAGTACGTGAAATCTTGATATCTATATTTTCGGTTTTTTTTTTTTTTTGTTAATTTCGTTATTGAATTGAGTCCAAAATTATACAAATGAGGCACAGGAAAATCAATTGTTTAGAAAATACTTACTAAAAAACCAGATTAGACCGTGTAATAGCTAGCCCATCAAGGAATGCCTTTTTTTTCACGTATATAAATTTGACATTAAATTTGATCTAGGTTATATATACACGTGAGCTAAACGACATTAATTCCAGTAAATTAGGTGGTATAGTACTATTTTCTTAGCACCACTATTGTTTTCTATTTTTTTTTCTCCCTTTGATCTATATCACTTCTTCTAGTTAAAATGTCAAAATACCTTAAAATAACATAAATTTTAAACTTTCTCATAGACATAATAAAATTGAAAACAATCCCACAAAAGTAGTGTTTCTCAAATTCACCTTGATTCAGGTACGTGATTAAGATGTACCTTGAGGTTAGTGAATAACCACGAAGCTTTTTATCAGTAACAATTTGATTTGGCAACATAATAGAGTTACTCCTGCACGATTTTGATTGCAGAGTCATAGACGATTAAAGAAATTAATATTTGCGTATGATCACCTATATATATTAGAAGAAAAAGAAGGAAAATTAGGATAACAATATATAAAAGTGGCATTACATGTACACATAGTATATATCATCATAGAAAGAATAAAGAATAATTACATCTATAACTTCAACAAGTACAATCTGCTTTAAGCTTATTAAAATAATTAATAGGCAGTCCCTTGACAACAAATATTTCATGCAAAACAAACTAACGACAAACAACGACCGACAAGCTTGATTTTCATTTCCCATCAAAAAAAAAAAAAAAAATTGAAACGAACATAATCAACTAAACAATTTTTCAATAACCATTTTCGACTGGATGATCATTATAAACTGGATAATTATTACGGGCTTCATAATGAGTTTTCGGGGTGTAGAGGAGATTTCCCACGGTGTAACAAACCTTGTCTGGGTGAGTACGAAGCAAAGAAAGATGTGCACCACTACTTGCACTATAGGATGGAACATTACAGGTCTTTAATGGAGAGAATTTAGGGTATGCCTTTCACTCTTTGAGGTTGATAGACTTATCTTTAAGCTCTGAAGCTGGAAATTTTTTGACAAAAAAACCGTTTTTTTCCAGTTTCGGGACGCAAAATGTATGGAGCGTTCTTGTATCCATATCGTATGAACTTGGGCATGTGATCTCCTCGACAGCTCCTGTAGTAGTAAAGGAATGCATGGGAAAAAAGAAATGAACAAAAGGTTATTACAAATCTTCCAAAGAAATTATAATGAATTTTCACTAGCATAAAATGAAACTTAGCTTCAATAGGATAATATTTGTTAGCCTCTGGCTCACATAGGATAAACCCTTGAAAAGCAATGGTATTGATATCGGAGTATTTTCCTTCGTAAGCTTGACCCTAAGTCTTCTGCTCTTGACCATAGTGTGGAGTGGTGGAGACGACGTGTTCTTGTCCTTCATATGGCATAGTTTTTATGTAGCTAACTGGGTTTGTTGTGACAAATTTGTCTTGTCCTGACTGCTGCTTGTTTTCCACCTTGTGATCTTGTTTACTATCGGTTGGATTGCCAAGTAGTTGATCTACAATATCATCCAAGTTTAGATTAGAGCCTAATATTGATCAACATTGCCAGCAGAAGCAACGACGATTAGTAATGACAAGAGGGCTAAAGTGAACCGGAGGCGGGTGAGAGCCGTTGAAAATGTGATTGTATTATTTTAATTAGTATATGCTAAGTAGAGGAGAGGCTAAATATGGATTTGGCTTGATGAATTTGAGGCTCTTGCAACATAGTCTTATATAGGGAATGATATAACATCATGTTACACAAGTTTCATATTGAATATACATGGTTGCACGATGGTGAAGAAATAGACATGGGCTTGATTGTGTTGCGTGTATTAAGATTTGCAAATCAAATCTTTCAGGCCATGATTGTTGGCAAGAATTATATGATCGATTTTCAATTAAAATTAAATGCCAATTCATATCACGGCCCTCTTTCTTAACATAATGCTTTAAAACAAAAAACAAAAAAAAAAAAGGTTTGACACGTGAAAGGTCTTTCTCTTGATGAATCACTCACATATGTTCATGGACCTCCTCTTCAAGGATTTTGGAAGATTTTTTTCCCCAGAAGAAAATAAAATCCAATAGTTTCTGAAACCAGAAAAAAATGTAGAAAGGATCTTCTTCCAGAAAATTAATACATATAAAACCAAAACAAATGATTCAAATTAGAGTGAAATGACCACAAGTGAAATTGTTCCTTTTTGGCCTTTTTGGCACCTTGTTATATGCCGTTCGCTCAATCTCCCTTGGACTGAGGGGTCGCATTGTCATCAAAAGCTTCCCGGACTTTTCTGTCTTTTTATCTAGTACCCTTTTTTTTTTTTTCCTAAGAAAGACATTGTTGAATCCAGGTGGTTGTCTGTCTAGTCTACTAGATTTGTTTTTATGCATGAAGTGGGTGATCTTAGTGCCATTGATCTCTTAGTCTTGATTGATCAAAAGCTGCCAAGTGTGTACCAGATACTTGGTGGGTATTATGTGTTTCGTTGTCAGAATACGGTACATCTTATGCCTTTTGACCTTCATCAGAATCCATAGGTAGATCCAATTTTTGATTGGGGTTGAGTCTTTTTGTCTAGTACAATTATTTGCGTCAGTAGCGATGTTTGACTCTCTATTTACTTTTCTCTTGTATGAAGTAATAACGCAACAATTGTGTGGTTGTAAGTATAAACATGACTTTCTCTTTAGTTATAGAGTTCAAATATTACCCTCAAGTACCAAGAAAAAAAATTAAAATAATTGCACTAATAATGAAGGAAACGCAAATTTATGAGTTTATATTGAACTCTTCTAACAAGGCGCGATAATTTGGCCAGATTTTGTTAGTATCGGTTTGCATAAGTTGAAGACTAGGCATATATACGTGCTCCCATCGCCTGCATATCAATCTTTTTTAAAAAAAAAAGCAAACAATTTTAATAGCATAGTGATGTCACGAAGATATTATAGAGTAAAATTATAGATTTTTGTTTGCTAACTAGATTATAATTATAGCTTGACGTAGGCCATTACATTTCATTTCCTCTGATTTTATTAAAGAAAAATTATTCTTTGTTTCATTTCATTGAAACTTATTAGATTTAACTACTACAGTTAAAGTTTTCATATATTACAGCATAAAATAAAACATTATTATAATGTAAATTTCTCATATGTTATAGTATTTTAGTTTCAACTTATTAATTCTAACTAGATCCAAAAGTGAATAAAGTGATTCAAAAGATCAACATTAAGATATTAAGATATTCAGGTACCTACCGTATATATCAATTAATCCATACAATGTCACACGACTGTAGAAAACAATATTTTCACCCATGACTTCTGAGAAGATTCGTCCGTTTCTAATGACCCCAACGTTTCTGAAAAATAATTTTGACCCCTCCATTTTCAATGGATTTTAGCATGAGGACGCACATATATATAATATGGTTTTAAGAGAGGATGACAGCAAAAGACAATTAAAAAAATCTAAAAGAAATAAAGACTTATTTTGCGGATCTACTTATTTTATTTTAACCATTTTATTTATTTTTATAAGGGTGAAAGAAATTCAAATCTTTCATCGTTAAAATATAAACACAAACTATTACAAAAAAAAAAAAAAACATAAATATAAACACAAATGCTAACATATAAAAAAATTAGGTCACTCTCCTTAACAGATTGATCTTTTAAAATGAAAGCCGAAGTCTTTAGAAAAGTCTAAATTCTATCATAGTATCGAAGTTCAACAAGCTCAAACGTGCTGCTCAATTCATCCAATTCAATATTGTTGGCTCCAAATTAGAGTGCATCATCTTGTAGGGGTGTATGAAGGGTAAAGGAAACCCAACTTCTACATGGTTAAAATATATAGATATTGAGTTATCTTATATAACAAGTTGACCTTTTAAAATAAAAGCTTAAGTTCTTAGAAGAGTCCAAATCCTATCAATTTTCCCCTATTAAAACTCTCATCTGACATCCTTTACTAAATTATGTGTAAAAATAGACAATCAATTGATAGCAGGGTTAAAGTTATATTTCAAAAACGTCCTTAAACTTCTAAAAGTGAATGCTGACGATTAAAGTGAGATAAGTGGGATCCTAAAAAACCATAAATGTTTTTTTTTTTGTTTTTTGGAAAAATAAATGGTTTTTTTTTTTTGCACATTTTTTGAAAAGCTTGATTTTCTTTGTCATTTGTGGTACACAATGGGCCATTTGGTAATATTTTTATTTTGGTTTTTGTTTTTGAAAAATCTAGAAATGAAAATGTTTTGAGAAATGTGCCAAAATAATTTTTGAAATTGTGTTTGGTTGCATATAGTAGTATGTTTTTAAAAACAACAACATTTTTTAATAAAAATTATTAACATTAATAAACCAAATTTAATTTAAATAATACTAATTAAATATATTAATTGGGAAAAAAACAATCAAATTCCCCAAAAAAAAAAATGCTCAGCCCCTACCCTCCATTGCCGAGCCCCCCCACCAGTGACCACTGACGGCCCTCAATGCCCTTGGACGGCTTGGCCCCACCCCGCCAGCAACAAACCCAGCCTTACCCCAACCAACCAAGCTCCACCCTCGACAGCCCCCTGATGTGCTGATGGCCCAGCACCACCCAGACCAAACAGCCCCCGACACCTCCGACAAACCTAGCCTCACCTTTGCAAAGATCAATGGCCCTCTCGCATTGACGAACCTCTCATGGAGATCGACAATCCTATGCGATTTAGATCGAGCCTCCACCATGATTGGTGATGGTGGGATTCAACAATGCCTCTAACTGAAATGAGCATCAGCGTGGGTGATGACAGAATCCGGCATGGGCGACGACTTCCTAGGTTGTTGGCTTTGCTAGGTTTACTGAAGTAGGGGGTCAGAGGAGGCTCGAAGAATTAAAAGGAAAGGCAAAAAGAAAAAAGTTGAAAATGGGGGAATATTCTGCCATCATCGGCAATGGAGTTACGGAGTTACCGTTGGGCCATGGGTCACCTGGTTGTGGGGCAGTATACTCTAGTTGGACGGTGCCGGAGATGAGGGGGACTGATGGGAGGACGTGATGGGAGAAGAGAAGGAAGGTCCTGGGTTGAGAAGAAAGTAAAAAAAAAATTTTGAAAATATCTTTCTTTTGTTTTCAAAATCTAAAAAAATTTGAAGTGTTTTTGAAACAATTTTTATTTTCATTTTCTAAGAAATTTTAACTAAACATGTTTCTAAAATCATTTTCATTTTGGACGTTTTTAAAAATGGTTAAAAATAGGAAAATCATTTTTAAAAACAAAACTAAATGGCACCTTTTTTTTTCCTTTTTAATGTAGTGGTAGACAAAGTACTGGTTGTAGACAATTAGTGATGTTGTTTTGGATTGATGCCCGTTTTGGTTGTTCTTGCCGTCATTAACTCTCTTTGTACTTTTCTTGTCATCTCTTTAATTTTTTTTCCTTTGATTTCGCTTCCAATTTTTTCTTGTTTACCAATTACATGTCGTTTTTTAAGAAATTTTGTAGTCGCTCATGTTATTTTTTCGTTTTTGAGTTTTATCTTTTCAACTGGCATGTCGTATTATCTATCAACCTTGTTCGAGTTTTTTAATTTTGTTTTTTCTAAGTTACTGCCATTTCATTTAATGTCGTTTTGTCAGCACACTGAGGTCATAATATTGCAAAGGTAATAATGATCATTTGGGGTTGATTATTTATTTTGGGAGTTTGGTTCCGACAAGAGTCTGAATGAGAAAACTTAGATTGTGATATAAGATATTGTATCTGTAGGAACTAAAAAGGAAATGACATCAATATTTGTCTTTAAAAAATAATAAATTATTACAGCAATAAATTACAAATATATATATATATATATATATCCTCCAATTTTTTAATTAATATAGAACAAAGCCTTGAGACAAATCATTCATGCCAATCAAATATTGGCATAGAGGATGTACCCTCCCGCAATGAATAGTTAATGACGAAACAAACAACAAGATTTTCATTTCCCAACCCACACTTAAGAAACAGAACAGGAAATAAAACAATTATTAATTAAGTAAAAGGTTTTTCAATAACCATTTTGAACGGGAAGATTGTTTGAAGCTGGATAATTGTAGGGGCTTCATAATGAGTAGTCGGAGTGCAAACGATATTTCCCACAGTGTAATATGCCTTGCCTTCTTCATTGCGAAGCAAAGAAAGTTGAGCGCCACCAGAACTATAGGTTGCAGGCACAGTACAGCTCTTCGATGGAGAATATTTAGGGTATGCTTTGCACTCTTTGAGATTGATGTACTTATTTTTAAGCTCAGCAACTGCCACTATTTCACGGAAGCAACCTTTTTCATCCGTTTTCGGATGCAAGACGTATGGAGCTTCGTTGTCTACGTTCTCATATGTACTTGGACAAGTAATCTCTACTTCAGCTCCTGCAGTAGTAAAATAATGCATGAGGAAAAAAAAAAGAAAAAGAAATGAACAAAAGGTTATTATCAATCTAACAAAAGAAATTATGAATATTTAATATTTACCTTCAAGAGGATAGTATTTGTTAGCCTCGGATTCACATAAGACGAACCCTTGAATAGAAATGGCATTGATATTATTAGAGTCTATTCCCTCTTGAGCTTGATCATAAGTACTCTTCTGCTCATGATTGTAGTAGGGTTTGGCGTGGACAATGTTCTCTTGTCCTTGATATGGCTTACTTTTCTCATAGCTTGGGTTTGATGGGACGAAATGTTCTTTTCCCTCGTTGTGATCTTGTTCATTGCCGTTTACATTGCCAAGTAGTTGATCAACATCCAAGTTTAGAGTGGAGCTTAATAGATCATTGTCATCATGATGTTGATGATCATGATCACCGTGATCAATAAGCTCATCATTTTGTGGATGATTATCAACATGATCATATTTGTTCTGGGTATAAGTGGCATATTCAGCAGAAGCAATGACGATTAGTAATGACAATAGGGCCAAAAGGAAGAGAAGGCGGCGGAGGGCCATTGATAAATGTGATTCTAGTGTATTATTGTATATAATGCTAAGTAGAGGAGAGACTATATATGGCTTTGGCTTGATAAATTTGAGACAATTGCAACTTGTTCTTATATAGGGAATGACATTACATTATGTTACTTGTATTTCATATTGTCGTGTAGATTGTAAGTTGGTTGCACGATGGAATAAAATATTAGACATGGGCTTGATTGTTTTATACAAATGTAATAAGATCTGCAAATCAAATATTAATGTTGGCCTTAATGGTCGTGGCAAAGGCTTATATGATTGGTTTCAAAGTTTGAAATGTCAATTCTTATCCGGGCCATGTTTCCTTTTAATTAATTATTATTATTGAGTTTGACACGGGATCAAACGCATTTGTCTTGGATTAATCACCTACATATGTACTAGTAGACATCCTCTTTTCGGATTTGGAAGGTAATTAATTTCATTATTGGAAGTAGATTTTTTTTTTAATTGAAGGATGAATTAGTGATCTAACAAGTTTTTTGAGCTTCTGATTTTCTCTTCTTCTTCTTCTTCTTCTTCTTCTTCTTCTCTTCTTTTTTTTTTTTTTTTTTTTCTTTTTTTTCTAGCAGCGCGGAATATTCTCAGCTTTTGTACTCTACAACTAGTTTAATTTTCATATTTTGCATGAACTGGGGACAAGGCTCCATTTCTTACGTGCTGGCATCTCCAAATCAATTTTTTGGCACAAGAAAATTAATCCAATTTATTTGGCAGAAGTAATCCAATCTAATTCTTACACTACAAGAAAAACTACATTTAACGACATATTATTTATGACATATAGTTTTTGAATGTCGTTGAAAAATACATATAACGACATCTCTAACAAAAATGTCGTTAATGACATTTGAAACAATAATTAACGACATATATGTAGATGTTATATTAAAGGTTTCATTTTAACGACTATAGTTTAGTGGCAATAAATTATTTAACGCCAAGGAGGAGATGTCATCAAAGCCTTGGAGATTCTACGACACCCCCTATGGACGATATTGGTCAAGATATCGTCTATAAGACGCGTCATAAAATCTCCAAAGTTTTGACGACATCTTCTACTTGTCGTTAAATAATTTAACGACAGTAAATTATTGTCGTTAAAAAGAGACCTTTAATACGGCGTCTATATAAAGTCGTTGATTATTGTTTCAAATGTCATTAATGACATGTTTGTTGAATATGTAGCTATTTGTACCTTTCAATGACAGTCAAAAACTACATGTTGTAAATAATTTGTTGTTAAAATTAGTTTTTCTTGTAGCGTTAATTTTTTTCTTAGCGATATGCTCAAGATATCCTTAATCTTTGATATTTATTTTATTATTTTTCTAATTTTTTTAGACTAAAAGATGAGAAAGGGATAATTAGCATAAGATATTAAACGCATAACCCACTAAGTTGATGCCCACTAAAAACCTTATTCGACACCAACTCATTTGTAGCAGACTACGTAGATATTCATTGCATATTGTTTTAATTGAAACTGTTTTATGTTCCCACAAAAGGTTGCCCGTAAGTTGCTCAGATCTTCTAGAATTATAACTTTATTCCATTGTTGTCTCATTGGAGTCCTATTTTTCAAATGATGTCGTTTCAAATTTCATGTCGTTTCTCATTTATATTGTCCTTTCATATCATGTCGTTTTGCTTTGATCTAGTTCCAGTTCCTGTTGGCTTTTTCGGTTGATGTGGTTTACAAGTTCTAATCGTTCTCAAATTTCATTTTGTTTCCACCTCTTGTGGCTTCTCTCTTTAATGTCGTTGCAAAGTTTTTTTTGCATCCATTTATACGTTTTTTCAAAAATTGTCGTTTTGGTTCCTGTGATTTTTCTCATTGATATCGTTTCCGAGTTAATGTTATTTTCCAATCTCATGTCGTCGTTTTTCCTTCTGAAGTGTATTTGTTATTGTTGTTCAGCGCTATGATCGTTTGACGATTGATGCAGTTGTACTTCCGAATTTTTGTCGTATTCACGTAAAACTCAAAGTTCATATAGTGGTTTTGTAAATGTCGTTTCTGTAAATGGAGACAGAACATATCTTCATATAAAAACATTTCACAACATGCTTTTTATAGAGTTTTTAGAAATATTGGTTCAAACCATTACCAAATTTGGTTTAAAACACTATAGCGAGAGAAAGTTTTATACTAGAGCCCACTTTTTTTTGACATCATAGCATGAGAAAGCTTTACACTTTCAGAATGCCAAACACCAATATAGAAAGAGGTGCACCAGTACTTTTGGTTGAAACATTATAGGTCTAATCTCTTGCTTTCTTTGATGTTGGTTCATATGCAAGGAATGACTTGCATTAGAAGGAAAATAATGTGAAAAGAAAAAACAGGAAAAAAGAATAATAGTACAAAACAGAGAGGATAAAGAATTGGTACTAGATCAGACTTCGAAACGCTCAAATGATCAGCTTATACAAGATTGGGACATAATTTATCAAGTACACAACTTAATTGTAACAAATTATAATTAACCATCTCCTAGCACAAATCTAGATTTTAGTACATAACAAAATTTTTTAAGAAATTCATGTATAAAACCAAATTAGGTAGAATGGAAATAACAAAGCAACCAATTAATAATGACCATCAGGGACCAAATGATCATTAGCAGGGACTGAATTGGAGTCCGACAAAAAGATGAACGGTCCAACAGTGTACAACGTCATCAATTTCTCCGGTAAGAAGCGAGGCGACGAGAGGACTGCACCGGTAATTCCATTGTTATGGTCAGTTGGGACATTACAAGTCTCCAGGGGAGAGTCTTCCAGGAAAGCCTTGCACCCTTTGAGCTTCAACTTGTCCGATCCAATCGCCTCCGAAAGCGAAAATGCCGCAAAGAAGAAGCCGTCTTCATTACTCTCATGACTCTCGGTGTAGAAAGGAGCTGCCTCATATCCATTCTCGTCCTCCGCTAGACATGTAATCCTTGCCACAGCTCCTACACATCATTAATTAAAAAAAAAAAATGAGAAAGAGAGGAGATATGTTAAAAAGATAATTTTGTGAGGACTTGTATGATAAATATTAATTTACCTGGTAAAGGCAGCAATTGATTAGGGCCTCTTTGGCACAAAATGAGTCCTCGAATGCCAATATTGTTGGCATATTGATCATGATGATCATGACCATAATAGTACTCATGATCTGGTAAATTTGTTGGGATATTGTGATGACCATGATATTCCTGATCTCTTTTGGGCTTTGTTTCTTCTTCATCATAGTTTGGTTGATTCGCTTCTACTTGTTTTTCTTTTGGTTTATTTTCTGGTTTTGGACCATATTCATAATCAATAGCATAGGCAAAAACTAGCGAGGACAACAGAAGGAAAAAGGTTACGCAAGAGAAGATATTGGAGCGGGCCATTTTGTGTTCTAATTGATATGCGTTTTTGAGGGTTCTGTAATGAAAGCTTTGATCACGACCTTTTTATAGGGAAAATAAATCCTACCAAATAGATTATTACATTTATATTATTCCGTTCCATAAAATATTAACGGCCAATAGGAGAGGAGAGGCTAACTTGGTTACACGTTGCCAAACAATTAGATTGTGTTCATGTATATAACAATATATGACGCTTATTTCTTAAAAAATATATATATACATTTATTATAATATTATAATATATGCTCCCGCGTGGGTATTAAATATTGGGCACACAGGTTGCAGACTCACTCAACGTGGCGCCAAATAATCTACCAATAATTTGGGACCAAGTCACCACATCCACACTTGTACTTTACCTGGTAAATTGCAGTTCAAACGCAGCCCCTCTCTCTCTCTATGTATATACATATATCACTATAAATTACTGTAAATTATAATGGTCAGATTTATACCAATAATAATACTTATTGAAAATATAACCTCATCTATGTGTGTGTATATATATATATATATATGATAAATAATTTAATTTGTGATTTGCTTGAAAAATATTTCCCTTTTTTTTGGCTGCAAGTAAAGATTTAAAGCAATAAATATACACACACTTGAACATGATTTGTCCTAATAATCTCTATATGGATGGCGGGAAACTGTTAGACTAATTTTAAGACTATTATGTATGGAAATAATTCATCAAGAACAAGACCCCAAAAATAGACATAGATTAAAATAGCCATATATGTGATGGTGGGGATATGTCTTTGGAGTACTGGATCATAGCTCTTCGGTTCTCCAATGTATTGTTTCCTTTTTAGTTCACCCTTTGAATGATAATACATTGAGAAAGTGTAGAAAAAAAATAATTAAACTGGCATTCATCCATGCTTAGAACTATTATTAATGCTGTGTGCTTTTTTTTCTTCAAATATATTGTTAATCTATTTCAGTTATGCACAAACTTTATTCGTGGAATGCTAACTTTTATACCAGATTAAGTAAGATAGAATTTCGTTATGGTAATATAAAAGGTGGAAGATTTCCTAATTGTATAATCTGCTGAAAAAAATATCACATATTTAAGAGAAAACTACTAATTACTATTAAAAAAGAATTTTTCATTGCTTTGTCACCTTTATATTGATCAAATATACCATAAATAACTTTATAACATTTAGTATGTATATTTCCTAGAAGAAATGTTAAAGAAGATCATTTAAGAATAAGAAATTCATACGTGTGAATGTAAGGATATAATCTGCTCTAAAGCATTTTAGGGTTCTAATAACTGCTCTAAATTATTTAGGGTTCTAATAAAGAAGAATTTTAATGAGACTTCAAACATCAAATTGATAGAGAATTCTATTTCGAAATAAAGTTGAAGACAAGAAAAAAAAAGCATGAATATTAGAAAAGCAATAGGATCCAAACGAAAACAGTTAATTAAAAAGAAATTTTCATGTCATTTGATCAATTAATTAGAAAGAAATATTCATGTAGTATTTGAAGTGGAGGGATTTTATCGTATTTCAGGTGGTCGATGGATTTTATCGTGGGTCTCCCTATTCGATTGAAACACCAAGTACGAAAATTTTCCTCCATCAATTTGGTCTAACAATCAATTAAATTTAAATTTTAAAAATAAACACACAATGTAAAAATAAAACACAAAATATAGACCCACGAAGATGGGTTTCCTTGAGGTTTGTCTAGCTTGAAAAATAAAACATCAAGTGACATATTTATGTATATATATGTTGTCTTTCATATGTGCGACTTTTGCACATTTGCTTTTCAAATACTGAAAACAAAGTGACCAAAAATTTGTGTTGCTCAACAACAACGCACTGACGTATTTAAAGCAGTGGTAGGGAGTTTTTCTCCCTCCAAATAAAAATGTAAGACCAACTTTTCATTTACCTGCATAAACGCCCTGATTTATAGCAAACAAGTAGTATATAAACTTTGTTCACTTAGCAGTCCTACAAAATCCAACTTTTGTTACAACTTACAACATTGTAACATGTGGAAAAGGTCTCAAGATCCTAAGAATGGATATATGTTATTGAACAAAATAAAGCTTACAATAAATCTTTCAAATTAAAGGCAAAGTAGATACATGGAAACTCTCTAATACTAATGATGATAATTAAAGAATTACAAATAAGAATTAATCAAATTTCCACATAATTTGATGGTTTCACAATGCAACTCAAAAATAAATAGCGGAAACAGCAGAAAATGACCAACTTGGAACATTAATAACCACCAGGGGCGACTGAGTGATCATTAGGGATTGTTTGTTTATAGGGGACGAGTACGAGGAGTATGAAAGGTCCCACAGTGAAAAGAAACTTGTCGTTGAGGATGCGAACCGACGAAAGGCGGGCCCCACTCTTTCCATCGTTAATATCTGTTGGAACTTTGCAGTTGCACTGTGAGGAAGGAGCTTCAAGGTAAACCTTGCACTCATGTAGATTCAACTTGACTTGGTGAACATATGAAAGTGGTAGTGCTGTAAAGAAGAATCCATTTTCATCGGTCACGTCAGTTACAATGAAAATAGGAGTAGTTTTCCCATATCTATTCTTGTCTTTCTTAGTTTCACATGTGATCCTTGCTTTTGCCCCTGAAGTATTCAAGAGAATTAACATGAGAATAAAAAAAACATGTAAATAACTCATATCACGGGAGGAAACTTTGCGCAGAGTTCCACTACTATTGATGGGTGGCTCTGTGATTTCTTATGGGCACAGGCATCCCATCCCAGGTAATTCAGTCTTATGTTATGGTTGGTCAATCTCCTTTAAGAAAAATGCAAGATAATAATATTTTAATACAATATATATTAGCCTGTTTCTTTCATTTGTCAAATTTCTACTGGATTTACTGCTCAGACAATTTCGTTTGTTATGGTACGCACCTTTAAGCGGGGCAGAGGATTCCCCCGAGTAGCATAGAACAAGGCCTCAAATAGCAATATATTTGATGTTGGGAACAAGTCTTTGGTTGACTTGATCATAGTTCTTCGGTTCTCCCATGTATGGTAATTTCGTGGGGACGATGTTTTCTTTCCCTGCTAGCTTCGATTTCTCATAGTACTTAGCTGGTTCCGATGGGACAAAATAATTTTCTTCTCCTGATTTCTAGTAGTAGTAGTACTGCCCGTAGTGATCTTGTTTAGTGGGGACTAATATATTGTCATGTAGTTGATCGGGAAGCAACTTTTGCTGGTCATCATGATGATCATAATATTGCTAGTAATTGTGACCGTTATAACTTGACCCAAGATCAAAGATATGATCAGTAGGGATTAAATTGTTGTCATAAAGTAGTTGATCATGATCAAGCAATGTTTGCTTGTCATTCTCAAGCATATATTAAAATAAAGCGGAGGAAATGACAAGCAAAGATGACAAGAGAAGCGAAGAGAGTAGGAAGCGGTGAGAGCCATAATTAGTACTAATATATGTATTAATTAGAGTAGGAACTTAGTTAATGTGGATAAATTACAAGAGATTAGCACCAAGGTCTTATGTAGGGCAGGGATAAACCTTATAATTATTCTACTAAATCTCAATTTCGTTCCCCTCATTGAAAAAAATAATAAAAGAAAATATTAGTTTAGTTTTGTTTGGTAGAAATTTACCGGGTTGCACGATGCCAAACAAATCCACAACACGTGGTTGGCATTTGAGTTGATTCTGTTATCTGTTAACTTGCAGATTTGTACAACCACTGCCTCTCTATATATATTTTATTTGAATAATGGATGGCATAAACATTTTATGTTGTTTATTTTTTTGTAATTATATTTGCATAAGTTTTTGACGTCCAAAGCTTTATTAGAGATCCTCGTCATTAAATACTTGTAGTTTGATTATCCTGTTTTGGGTATAAATGCATAATAGGCTAGATTTTATATCAATATAAATACTTCTTAGTTTTTAATGCTTCTTGTTTGCGTAAATTAGTAAATGTCTTGGACAAAAAAAGTTACTTGTTGAAACAAATTGTCATTTCTTCTCAATAAAAAAAAAAGTGTAGCATGTATGGTTTTTTTTTTTATTACTCAATAAACATGTTGTTTTATACTATAATAATTTCTTGATTTTTACTATAACTAGTAAGAGCTTTATACTTATGTTAATTGAAACTTAGAACATTCTAACTGAGATGTCAAACAGAGGCTTAACTTTTTTTTTTTTTGGAGATATGTTGAGGATTGCTCGGTTAATGGATAGTAACGAAGCACAAGAAAATAGTATATACTCTTTATACAGGGGTGAGGAGATGGCATTACAGTATGCTACTAAATCTCAATTATTTCTTAATATGTTTGATTTCTAGCTAACAAGTGTTACATGGTTGCACGAATTATGCCAACCAAATTCATAAACACCCAGCGTGGCACTTGATTCTGTATTTTAATAATGAGATTGAAAAAGTGCAAGCCTCGTCTTGTATATGCATAGACCAAATTTTAATAATCGTACCATTCTCCGAATTTTTATATAAAAAAAAAAAAAAACGAATGCCATAAACATGTTTCGTTGTCTTGTTCTATGTATGATCTAATTTTATATCAGTCAATACGAAATTCTTTAATCCAATTTTTCTTATATAAAATATGTATAAATGGACAACAGGACAAGAATATGAAAATATCTCTCACATAAAAATATTTATAAATCAACGGCGTGTAGATAAAAAAGGGGTGGGGATAATAATTGCTGAAGCTTAAAAGAAAATAATTAGGAACACAAAAAATATGTAAAAACAACTGTGAAATATTAAAGACAACAACCCGATGAACGACGATGACCTAAACAACAACAACTTTCAAATTACAATAACATAAAAGAGACATCAGGACAAGAAACGTCTGCAAATGCATAAACGACAACAAAATATAAAATCGACATAGAAATACAAGACCAACTTCTTTTTTTTTTTTTTTTGAAATGGACAAGACATCAGCTTGCTAAACAACAACGATGTGAAACGACAATAAAATGTATGACGACAGCAACCGGTAAAGGAGACAAATTTGAGAAAAGACAGTTATCAGAAACTACGAGAATACGTAATGGAAAAACGACATCAACTTGGAATCCCCTGATAAACGATTAAAAAAATTAAAAAAAAAAAAAGGGACATGAACCGGGAGAATGACAATAACCCGGTAAAGGACACAAGCTTGAGGGACAAAGTTTAGTTACGACAAGCAACTTGAAAAAGGGGAAAAAAGTGTGAAAGAAACGAAATTTTATTTTATTTTATTTTATTTTTATTTTTATTTTTTTGCTCTCAAATAGATCTTCGGTGCAGCCAAATAAGATTTTTTTCATAGGATCCTCCCAAACTTTATGTGTTTTGCAGATTAGTCCTTAACCAAAAATTTTTGTAATTGAGCCCTCTCAAGCTTCAAAATCTGTATGTATACCAAGTCCAATTGAAAACTGTACTAAATTTCTGACGGATTTTCATCACATGACTTGCACATCATTAGTGTAAATTACTCTTTTAAGAATTATAAGCTCAACACTGTACAAAAAGATTCGTGGCATCAACCAAAACAAATGCACAAACTTTCGGCTTATAAATATCGTATTATTAAACAAATTAGGTCAAAAAAATCTCTTGACAAATAAGAGTATTAATGATATGTTCTTGTTCATCTTCTCCTTCACATCCCAAAAATCTACTTCTAAAATGTAATGGAAAAAGTAAGTGTACTCCAAGCTTGAGGTTTAAAGAAATATCGAATATGTCGAGTAATGACTAAAATTCGGAGGCGCACGAGGTGTAGATGAAAGGTCCAAAAAGTGTAGAGAATTTTGTCGTTGAGGATGCGTACTGAGGAAAGCGGAGCGCCACTTTTTCCATTGTTAACATTTGTTGCAACTTCGCACCTCTCTGACTTTGAAGTTTCAAGGAAGACCTTGCACTTCTTAAGATTCAACTTAACTTCATGAATATACGAAAGTGAGAATGTCTCAAGGAAGAAACCGTTCGTATCGGTCTTATTGGTTTCGAAGGAGAAAAAAGTAGGGTTTCCATATCCATTCTTGTCTTTTGCAGCCTCATATGTGATCCTTGCCTTTGCTCCTAAAATACACAAGAGTTAACACAAAATAAATAAATAAAAAAAATCTCTTAAAAGGGTTTTTCAATAGAAGGGCCTTATAGCGGTAGTTCTCATTTCTACTCGTTAAATATAATCAAAATTATATCAAAAAAAGTACGAGACATAGGTAAATTTTTATACAAAATTTTTTATCAAAAATAAAACATTATCAATAGTTCAATTTTTTTTAGGTCCTATCCTATGGTAAAAATCTCTCAAAATTATATTTTGGTGTGCAGTCTTGTTTAAGAAAATTGTTGATATTTTACATTCGTAGCTATTATCTGGTACTATAGCAGTGTTTGTTTCCTTACCTTCAAGCCTGACAAATTTTTGGCCTGAGTTGCACCCCTGAATAGCAATGAACTTGTTGGTGGGAAATACTACTCCTGCATGATGTAAGTGATCATAAACCGGCTTCTGTTGATCATCATGATGGACGTGATCATCATAATATTGCTGGTTACTATGATTGTTAGTAGAGCCAAAATTATTCTCCAAGATTGGGATTAAGTTGTTGTCAAGGAGAAGATTGTAATGTATGATCATCATAAATGACTTTTGCTCGTGATAATGCTCAAAATTTGGGTGTTGGATTGATTGATATAATCATTTTGGGTGTTGGATTGATTGATATAATCGTAATTAGCGGAGGAAATGACCAGAATTAAAGAAAACAAGAGTTGCAAAGAGAACAGGAGGCGGGTAAGAGCCATTACAATTTTAAGGTTGTAATTGTAATGCATGAGTTAGTACTGGATATCATGAAGTTCAAATTAACGAACTTTTAGGACTTATATTATCATAGAGAATGGCGTTGTACTAATTATATATATGCTACGAAATTTCGATTTAGGTAGATACGTTTTTTAGAAACTTAGAAATGGATTAAGAGTTATCATAAAGAATGGCGTAGTATTAGTTATATATATGCTAGGAAATTGATTAAGAGTTATTTCGTAGCACGACAAAGAAAAAAAAAAATCTGCGTGGCAGTGCTTTAAATATATATATGTATATATACATGTATATATATATGTATATATATATATATATATATGCACCACATGTGCCCCTTAGCCTAAATAAATCTTAATATATACCTTTCAGGTATCGAACTTGAAACCTAAAGCCCGTTAAACTCTGTCGCTGGGCTAATCCCAGCGGATTACGTGACAATGCTTGCTACTCCTATAATCTTGCATGCAAATCTACAGGTTGTGCTTTCGGCATTAAGTAATATTGCATTAGTTCTTCAAAGCGTACGAAACATAGAATGAAAATAAATAAATAAATAAATTAGGACGGATATGTTTTAATTAGTTTTTTTTTTTCTTTTGCCTCGACTTTTAGCCTCGTGTGGCATAGGAATGGTTTTCGGTGGGATAAAGGATTCAATCCTGCTTATAATACTTATTCTGAGTCATACAATGACGCATATTATATCATGTGTTAAATATTAAAAAAATCGAAATGTTTTAACCTTTCATAAGATATAGCGTAATGTTTCTCTTTAATTAAAAGACAACTATAATAACAAGTTCTTTGATCCAAACGGAATAAGAAGCTCATGAACTTTTTCAAATTTAATAGTGGAATTTTCATAAATGTCTTCTTTTGAAATTTAATTTTTATAAATGTTACAGATGTTTAAATGTGACACAAGTTAAACATGTAATATAATGGTAGTGTAACAACTTTTTTAAATGTAGCATAAATAAACATTTTTTTTTTAAATGTGGCATAACATGTAATTTTTTTCAATTTTTTAATATAAGGTTATTCATCTCTTTACAATTAGTTAATTTTACAAATAGTTCTTAAGCCTTACCTTCAATCCTATTTTAGTCCTTGACATTTCAAAAGTCCTATTTTGGTCCCTTATTTTTTAGTTTATTTCAGATTTGGTCCCTCCATTAATTTAATATTAAACACTTAATAGAATATTCTTCAAATGTCCTACTTTGGTTCTTAATCTATTATTTTGTTTCATTTTTAGTGCCCAATCTATTACTTTATTTCATAATTAGTCCCTTGGTATAAAAAATTCAACTTATCTTTTTCTAAGTTAAAATTCATCTCACTTACACTATGATAAAATTAGTTTTTAACTACATGCAAAAAAATCATTATATTTAATTTTTCACTTTAGATTTTTCAATTTTTAGTCCCTAATAACTCTTAGTTATTACAGAGAGACCAAAGGTGAAACAAAGTAATAGGTTAGGAACCACAATGAGACATTCTAAGAATATTTTATTAATTAACATCAAACTGACGGAGGGACCAAATTTGAAACAAACAAAAAGATTATAGATTAAAATGAGACTTTTGAAATGTCAAGAACTAAAATAGGACTAAAGATAAACCTCAGAGACCATTCATGAAATTAACTTCTTTATAACTTGTGTTCTAGATGCATTCAAATATATACTATACGTTTTAGTTTTTGATCTCACCAAATGTATGCCTTTATATTATATTTAATTATAAATTTCCCAATCAAACCTTAATTTTGACCCATAAGTATCTAAAATACTTTTAAATAGAAAAATAAGAAAACTTAAAAAAAAAATTAAAATCTTTAAACTAGGAGTTTTGGTCTAGAAAATGTCAACCTCAAAATGGATTTTTTTTTTGTGTGTTTTTGTTTTTGTTTTTATTTTCTTCTTATTATAAAAGTTTTAGTTTTTCTCTTTTATTTAAAAATAATTTGGTCAGTTTAAATGTCAAAAATTAACTATTGTTCAAGATAAAATAAAATTTTATGTATTAAATATAATATAGATGTATATATTTGTGCAGATAAAAAAAACATATAAGTATTAAACTTAAAATTAAAGGTGTAAAAAGGTAAATATCACATTACGGGATTTTATAAATTTTTAGATCCCACAAAGTCGAATATGCGACGATATAGGCTTAAAATACAGCAATACAAAGTGCAGCCGTTAGATATATTACAAAATAAAAGCCGTTAAATACATGGAAAAAAAAAAAGTGCCTAGAGGCATTAGAGGTGTAAAATAAAGCAAAAATATTCAGAGCAACTGCAGCCTTTTTTTCATGGTTTTTGGGGGCTAAGTGAGGCCAAAATTACGCCCTTATAAAAAATGCACCCTATTCTTGTTGCCAAGGATAATTTGTCTCTCTCCCTTTCTTTATTTTTTATTTTTGGCTTTGCTTTTTGACAAAAAATATGGCAACTCTTTGAAAATGCAGATTAGTCAACCATTAGTAATAACTTGGAATAAATTACAGCTGTACTTTGACATTCTTCTTTCTTACAATTAGTCAATCAATATATATTATTATGCCCACGATTTGGGATACGATGTGCTTGGTGCAGTTTTCATCCACTTGCACTGACTTAATTAATTGAAAATTTTGTATAATTCAGTTGATCGAGTATCGACCAATCAAGTTTTTGCTCTATCCAACCTCTTTCAAACAAGACAAATGCACACGCCAAGCAAGGGGCCAATTAGAACCAACCCTTCTAATTATTTAGTCAAATATTTAATATCTATGAAATGTTTTGAAGTCTTGTGACCGACTTTAAAATTCCTTAGCCACTCATTTTGAAAACTTCTTGCCCATAACTAATGTAATTAGTGGATGAATTGATCAATGTAATTAATTTATTAATCCCTTAAATTAGAGCAGTCTTTTTCCCATGCAAAAAGCTTAAAAATGATTGATGTTGTTATGAGAGATGAGGATTACACATATATTTTAGTTTAAATTACGCAAGAATTGCAACTTATATTATTTGACACCGGCATCAAATAAACATAAAGTCCATTAGAACTTTTTTTGGTCCCATACAACTTTTTTTAGTAGGTATAATAGAATTTTGTTGTAGCCTAATATTTAATTTACTAATGATATTCTTGTCCATATTTTATTGTCCCACTTGCAACAAAGTATTGTATTTAATTAATCAAGCACATCTATGTGCTTTACTATCCTTCCGTCGGCTGCCAAATTAAAACTTTGCTAACTTGTTTGGTGGAGTTAAATATCCAAATTTGCTTGCAATTAGGACAACTTTTGTGCTTTGCTTAGACTGCTTATTACGTGAGAAATTACAAACATGACCAAACCTTCTGGATCAATATCTAAGAGAAAATTACATCTTACGCTACTTTTTAAAACTTGTATTTATTTATGTTACATTTAGAAAAATTTATGTCACACTATCATTTATATTACATGTCAAATTGTGCTAGAAATGAACAAGTTTGACATTTAAAAAAATAAATCTTGAAAAACGACATTTATAAAAATTCCCTAATATCTCATGTAGTGCTTTTTTTTTTTTTTTTTCTGCTGAATATAGACCATTTGAGCTAGTTATTTGCTAGTGAAAATTGTTTAATTTTTTTTATAACTCATGCTTTTGCTGAACTAAAAAGATCAATAACTCATTAATTTTGCTTATCCTTTCATGAGTCTCTGATAGATAAGCAAAACGTGCTTCACTACTTCGTTGTACTTGTAATTCTCTTCTTGTGTTTCAAAACAAAATAAAAAGTTTGTTAAAAAAAGGGGCCAATAAAGCAACCATGTTTCATAGTTTAGCAGATTCATAGCCGGTAAAAGTAAAACGATATTAGAGGCAACATGATTTGTGTTGGAAATCTAGAATGAAGTATTAAAACTTATATTGAATACGTTTTTCTTAAAGCGTTATTTGCCTTCTCTTGGTTGAGATTGCTTATAAGAATATCACTGCATATCACTTTCAAGATATAACAAGTCTTTTTTCATTTTTCTGCACTAAGCAATAATGAAGAAAACACAGATAATTTTTAACATAGTATTTCTGGCCAGCAGAGAAGAAAGAACATAAAAACAGATTAATTATTTTGATCATGTTTTTCTTCTTTTATAAATTAATGACAACCCTTGATTACACGTTTTATAAATAACTACTACTTTTTCAAAAAGATTATAACCTTTTTGATAAGTCAAATTTCGAATTTCACACTATATCTGAATGGTTATCACCTTTCACAATAAATTTCAAATGTTTTAAATTAATTAATTAAATATGAACTAAAATAACAATAGTAAATTCAAATTTAACTAGATAAAATAAAATATTATTCTATAGGTGCCAAATGTCGTAAGCCCAATTTTCAAGTGCGTCTAATAAGTGTTTCTATAGCCTCATTGTCCACACCACGTGTTTGTATACAAGCTTGTAACGAGGAATATGTGGTTATCACAACACTCAATTTACATTTGAATTTGAACAATTCCAACAATTTGATGTATTAATCTACTTATTATTCTTAACACTTATTATTCTTAACGCGAGCTAAAATATCGATAATATTAGGCAATGAATGACAAATAAGAAAGAGCGCATCTATCTGCCAAAAGTTACGTAAATCTTTAATGTCTCAGTATATTTCATTGAATTTAATTTAGTCGCGTTAAAATTTGGTTTTAAAAACACTAATAAAATAAACACAATACAACTATTACAGTATTGTGGGACAAAATAATT
>CAMOHE010045800.1:0-56822 GCA_946598075.1 Artocarpus hirsutus | reverse complement strand
AGCGATGAAGCAGAGAGAAAGAAAATGTCTCAGTACCATACGCATCAGTAGTGGGGAGTCTAATATTCGTTATGATTTGTATAAGTCCAAACATTGCACAAACATTGGGAGGGGTTAGTTGATGTATGGCGAATCCTGATAAAGAGCAATGGAATGCTATTAAGAGGATCCTAAAAGACATCAAGGATACCTCAGATGCTGCATTATGTTATGGATGATCAGATTTTACTGTCAGGGGCTATGTGGATTCAAATTTTGCGGGTGATTTGGATAAAAGAAAATCCATTACAAGCTATGTGTTTACATTTGTAGAAGGAGCTGTAAGTTGGGTTTCAAAACTATAGATTGTTGTGGCATTATCTACAATAGGACTAGAATATATGGTAGCTACACAGGCTTGCAAGGAAGCAATATGGATTCAAAGCTTATCAGAGGAGCTCGAGCACAAACAAGAGAAGATTACTTTGTTTTCTGACAATCAAAGTGCTTTGCACATTGCAAGCAATCCAGTCTTTCATTCTAGGACAAAGTACATAGATGGTCAATATCACTTCGTGAGAGAGGTAATGGCGGAAGTAAATGTAGATGTGTAAAAAATCCATACCAAGAACAACCTAATAGATGTTTTGACCAAACCTATTAATACTGACAAGTTTACATAGTGTAAATCCTTGTATAGCCTACCGGAGACGTAAAAGGCATTGTAACGACAAGGTAGAAAGAATTATGTGGAGATATGTTTGACCTTCAATCAAATCTCTAAGTGGAAGAATGAAGTGGAGGAGTAGGCACTTTTTTGCTAACAAATGTGGAAATATAATGGAAGAGTAGGTACTCATTTATCTGCTCATTTGTTGACATTTAAACGAAGAAAACAAATAGAAGAAGAAAAAGAAAGAAAGAAAAAAAAGAAGGAAAAATACAAGGAAGAAAAAGAAAGAAAGAAAGAAAGAAAGAATGCATCTTGAACACGTAAAAAGAAAGGAAGCTTACCTATGAATTCAACTCCCCTCTTTCATTTAGGATATCTCATCCCATCCCATTCTCTAAGTTCTTTCTTCAGAGTCTAAGTGTTTTCTTTGAATGATAATTGTGAGGTGTTTCTCTTATTTTTTTAAAAGAGAGGTTTCTATTGTTCTCTTCTTATGATCTAGAGAGAAAATTTTTTCATATTTTGATAATGACATCCTTCTATACTTGCCACATAGATATAGTTAAATTTGGGTGAACCATACTAAATATTTTTGTCTATTTTATCTTTATTTCATTCATTTTTTGTCTTTACTGTTCCAACACGAATTACTCTTATTCAATGAGGGGGGAATGGGGCAAATCCCGTCCTGGTGGAAAGACGAGTGCGCTGGAGGGGATTCCTTCCCTGAAACACTTTGCAACAAGAAGCTCATTGGAGTGAGATACTTCAACAAAGGTGACGAGGTGCGTTTCGGCAAACAGCAGACCAAGAAGAAGAGCACAGTGAGAGATGCTTACAGCCACGGGACCCACACGGCATCAACAGCAGCGGAACAGCGAGTTGAGAATGCCTCATTCTTTGGTTAAGCCCATGGCATCTCCTCCGGCATCACGCCAAAAGAAAGGCCATCCATCTATAAGGTCTGCTGACTGGAGAATGAGTCTTGCGACGATTCTGACGTAATCACCGGCATGGATGCTGCCCTTGATGATGGCGTAGACTTGATATCTTTCTCCATCAGCAGTGGCTGGCCACTGCCTTACGATCACGACACAATGACGATTGCCGCCTTGAGGGTCGTTAGAAACAGCGTCGTGTTCTCTGCTGCGGGTGGTAATTCTGGTCCAGACCAGGAAAACGTGACGAATGCAGCACCATGGATCACATTCCGTCGGTGCAAGCACTTTCGACAGGACATTCCCCGCGGATTTAGTACTTGAAGATGGACGCTTAATCACCGGATCGTCGCTCTACTATGGAAAGGCTTTTTTAGAAAGAGCATACTTTGCGCTAATTTTCAGGGGAGATGAGAATAAGGTTATTGACAGACGAGGAGAAGAAGGCCGAAACTGGACTGATATACGTTGGAGTGATTGCATTCCAATGACGCTCGATCCTAAGCGAGTGGAGGGGAAGATCGTGGTTTGTGACATCAGCTGGGGCTAGTGGTGAAAGTGGCTGGTGAGGTCGGAGTCATTGCTGTCAACATGGAATACAGGGTCGAGCCGTAGTTCACACCCAGAATCTCCATCACCCAATTCGCACGTGCCACGCTTTTGGAATATATAACATCCTCCCAAATCCCAGGTGACACTATGCATTTCCGTGGGACCCATCTAGGGGTCAACCCTGCACCTGTGGTTGCTTTCTTCTCCTCTCGTGGGCCCAACGTTATGTCCCTAGATGTGCTCAAGCCGGATGTGATCGCACTTGGTGTTGACATCCTAGCGGCCTGGCTGGATGGGATCTCGCCAAATGAAATATCAGATGATACGCGTCGCGTGGAGTTTAACATAATGTTCAGAATGTCGAGGGCCTTCCCCCACATGTCTGGGGTAATGACTTTGTTGAAAGGGGCCTACCCTGATTGGACACCGTCTATGATTCAGTCAGCGATGATGACTATGGCCTATATACACGATCGCGACCAAAACCCTATACAGGACCAGACAAATAATAATATGGCTATAGTGTGGAACATGGGATTTGGACACGTGGACCCAGTCAGCGTTGTTGATCCTGGCTTGGTGTATGATCTAACGAAAGATGATTACATCAGATTCCTCTGCGGTAGCAATCACAGTAGCGACCAGATTTTGATAATTACGCAAAGGGAAGTGAATTGTCCCGAAACAGATTAGGAAATGCACCCTTGGGAGCTCAACAACCTGACGATCACGGTTCGTGTCAATGCATCAAAACCGTTGACTTATGTCCCGAGAACTGTGACACATGTTAGTGATGGTCCGTCGGCCTACATTGTAAAAATCACCAATCCTACGAGCACTGTCATGAGTGTTAGTCCTGAAAAGATGATGTCTGGTAAAAAGGGCGACAAACAAATTTACGTGGTTAAGATTTTGGCTGACAACACTCCATGTGGAAAACCTGGTACTAGTACTGTTACTGAGTTTGCGGCGCTGACGTGGACAGATGGGATTCATAGGGCCACTTCCCTAGGAACAATTTTAAACACAAATTATCTTCGTAAGGATGAGAGATTATAGTTGAAGAGATGAATTTATTTTGGGTCATTATAAGAAGATAATGTTTGGACCAAAAAGCTCCATACAATATTGTAAAGCATAAAATATACGCATATAATTACACAATATTATTATGATCTACGTGATTCCAATATTTCATTTCCATTAATTGCATGAATTCTATAAGGTATATATTAGAGTTTGTTGGTTGTCATAAGACAATTAAATATATATATCTAACCCTCCGTTTAGCAAAAGTGGTTCCCACTACGTTTTTAGTTATAAATTGTGTAAAGCTTTCCCATGCTACAGTAACAATAAAAAAATCGCTATAGTATAAAGCTCTCACATGTTCAGTAAAAGTGGTTCTCATCAACGGTTCCCACTAACCTTTTAAAGAAACTTCACTGTATATCGTGAATAATAAAGAATTGGAAAATAGAGATTTTAGCATATATAAACTATGAATAGAAAAGAAGGAACGAATACAAACACTGGGAAAGAATAATGCTCCCATATAGCATATACATGACGTGAGGTGAGAGAGATACGTATAATCTGTGAATGAAAAAGGGGAATGATGACAAGGATTTTTTTATATAATTTTTTACATTTTTTAACTACTGAAAAATGTTCGCTGTGGGTTCCTAATCTGGTTGAGACAAACCACGGTCAATTTGAGAAATAACACTTTTTTAATATTGTTTTCAACTTTACCATTTTTACCATTTTTTATGAAAAAGTTTGAAATAAACTACTTACAAATAATACAAAAATACAATAGATCTCAAGTATTTTAGATTATAGTTAGATAAATATGTCTTGTCTAAACTAAAAAAAGATTATCAATCAAAAAAGGGGGAAAAGAACTGTATAAAAGCGAGGTAGACCTAATGTACTCGATAGGCCATACCCACAATCATAGGGGCTAATCCAGGTTTTAGGCCTACGTTTAATGCAAATGGCACGTGGAAACATCTCTTAGGCCCAACTTAGATGGACTAAAACCAACAGAATAGAAACCCTAAAGGCTAAAAAATAAGTTAAACATTTTTTTTGGAAAGGAAACATTTCCTTTTTCTGGAGAAAAATGTTGCTGAAAAACTATTTGTTCTTTTTTTTTTTAACCTTCAGCTTAGTTTGAAAAATATAACAGCCAATTATTAACAGAGACTGAAATTGCTTATGTAATTTTGGTGTCGAAAATAGTGTTTAACCACCATCAATTAAGAAACAGGAAAAGATCTTTTATTGGCTTTCCTATACTTTTTTTATAATAACTGACTTTTTCATACTTGTTCATTAAGTGGTATGGCAAAGTATAACAGTTAAATACTTGCTCAGCATATTATTCTTGATTTTAATTTTTATTTGTTTTAAGGAATCCAACACGTTATTCACAAAACATTAACTAAGGTAATTTATTCAAGAAAAGAAAACATATCTTATACATATTTATTTTTCTCTAAAAAGGAGTAAAAATAACGGCCGTTTATTGTAACAATCAATACATTTATACATAATTATTTTCCTCTGGAAAAAGAGTTAACAAATAATGGTCGTTTATTGCAATAATCAAGATATTTATTTTCGAAGGAAGAATAATAATAATAAAAAATAATAATGATAACCAATACCGTAGTGGGAAGTGTCTAAATTACTCAAAATTCAGTGGTATTGTTAGCGGGAAGCGTACTTGTCGTATATAATCGCCCTTCCTCTGTCTGGCAACCGAGCGAGAGAGAGAAAGATGGTTTCGCTGAAGCTCCAGAGCGGCTCTCCGCAAGCGTACGCAAGTGTGGGAGAGGCAAGGTCTGGCTCGACCCCAATGAGGTCAACGAAATCTCCATGGCCAACTCTCATTCGCTTCTTTCTTCCTTTCTTCCATTTCTCCATATCTTTACCCTTTCACTTCATTTATTTAGTTTGATTCGATCTCTTGTTTTTAGCTTCTTTTGTTTGCGTGCTGTTTGCTTGATTAGAAATTCGGCGAACATTAAAAATCACAAATTTATTCTGTTAAGGATTTCGGTTTTAAGGAAACGATGACATTTCTGTGCTAATTTCTGGGTTGTGAATCTGTGATCTGCGTCCGATAGTTCTAGGAGCTAGGGTTTTGTCTCTGACCGCTAGTTCTATTTGGATTCGACTATTTTTGCTATTTTTATTACGTATAAGTTTTTTTTTTTTTTTTTTTTAAATCTGCGTAGTTCGTAAAATTTGTTGCTTCTCTTGAGGAAATTATGTATGGATAATATACTTGAGTAATGCATAGTTGGGCAAATCAAGGGTCGATTCTAGGAAAGCTTGCCTTTTGGGTTTTATTTCCTGATTGATTTTAATTTGGAGAGAAAATAAGTTAAGAAGAAAAAATGTTGATGTTCTGTAAATGTTGTGTGCAGGCCAAAACATAAGGAAGTTGGTCAAAGATGGTTTCATTATCTGGAAGCCAACCAAGATCCACTCTCGTTCCCATGCCCGTCGCATGAAGGAGGCCAAGAGAAAGGGACGTCACCCTGGATACGGTAAATTTTTTTTTTTCCTGTTATGTGTGAGAAGTTAAACCTCGAGTTTAAGGAAGTAAATTTGTAATTTATAATGCACTTGCCACTCAATTTATGCGTGGTGCCTCTAAAAAAGATGAAGTGTTTGGAATTAGTTTGTTAATTTTGAATCTGAACCTGATAGACGACTTTTTTCAATTGCTTGGCTAACATTATTAAGTTGGTACATTGGGGCTGTTGGTATTGGGAAGTATTATTTGCGAGTGACACGTGTTTATGAACTCTTATTTTAGGTAAGCGTAAGGGTACAAGGGAGGCAAGGCTGCCTACCAAAATCCTATGGATGAGGAGGATGCGTGTTCTTAGGCGCCTGCTTCGCAAGTACAGGGAGTCGAAGAAGATCGATAGGCACATGTGCCATGACATGTACATGAAAGTGAAAGGTAATGTTTTCAAGAATAAACGTGTCCTGATGGAGAGCATTTACAAGTCAAAGGCTGAGAAAGCAAGAGAGAAGACTTTGTCTGATCAGCTTGAGGCTAAGAGGGTGAAGAACAAGGCTAGCAGGGGGAGGAGAATTGCTAGGAGAGAGGAACGTTTGGCCCAGGTATTACTCTTAGTCTTAGTCTTATGCACTGCCGTTAAGAAATGAATTTCTAGATACAACAATATTGTTGAGGATTATTGAGCCAATCAATGCACAATCGAGCCAATCAATGCACAAAGTCTGGGATATTCTTCAGATTTGGGCAATCGTCCATAGTCAATGGCCACTAATTTGTTTCCTTTATATAGAATTGTAAATAGGGATTTATGATCTGCATGCACTAATTCAGCGTCCAAATTAGTCATTGCAGTGTATATATATATTTTCAATGTAACCAGAAAATAACAATATACAGAAAAAGGAATTCGTTCTTTTTTTTCATGGCATCAGAGCAGCACACAATTCTAAACCTGTAGTTTTCTTTCCTCTTCCTCTCACATTCAAGAAATTGCTCACCTTCTTCTAGCCGATACACATGGCGGGAAAAGGTGAAACTCAGAACTTAGCCAAGCCTGAGACCAACAAGTTCAATGACCCAAATGATCCCCTTTACCTTCATTATTCTGATCAGCTAGGACTTGTACTTGTCACACAGGCGCTGGATGGAGAAAATTACAACACTTGGAGTCATGCTATGCTCATGGCTCTCAGCATAAAAAATAAAGAAGGCTTCGTCAACGGCACCATCAAATAGCCACCGGAGAGTTCTATCGCAGAACTCCAACAATGGAGGCGCTGTAACAACCTTGTAAAAGCATGGCTTTTTAATTCAATCTCACAAGAGTTTGGAGCAAGCATAACATACAGTGAAAGTGCTCCTGATATCTGGCTTGATTAAAAAGATCGTTTTTCACACACTAACAGCGTTCATCTTTTTCATGTTGAAGAAGCCATACATGATTGTAAATAGGCCAACACAACCATTGGGAATTACTACACCAAGCTTAAAAGTCTATGGGATGAACGTGAAGCACTTTGTAACATTCCCAAATGCGCGTGTGGTGCAATGAAGGACATTCTACAGTTTCAACAAAATCAAAAGACCATGAAATTCCTCATGGGACTTAATGAAGTCTATGCCAGTGTTAGAGGACAGATTCTACTAATGGATCCATTGCCTACCGTCAACAAAACTCATTCTCTCATTTTGTAGGATGAAAAACAAAGAGGCTTATTGAACGGAGGCGCACCACTGACTGAAGCCTCGGCCTTTGCGGTGAAGAATACTCCACGAAAATCTAAGAGGATTTTCACATCTTAAAATCCTCATTTGAAATGTGGAACATGTGACAAAATTGGGCACACACAGAGACATGTTAGGCACACCTCAAATGCGAATATTGCGGCTGGCAAGGTCACACTATTGATGTTTGTCGAAATCTGCAAAAGGCAAACTCAACAAACAACAAATCTGATCAACGAGAGCGCAAAATTTTTTCCTCCAAGGCCAATCATGCAGATGCCAATACATCATCAAATTCCATGCCATTCACTCTCACAGCAGAACAATATCATAATCTCATGGCGTTGCTAACCAAGAATAAATCCAATTCAATAGCCAATCATGTTGGTAGTACATCTGCCATGAGTGATCTCTTAGGTACAATTTTTTGTAGCTCTGTTGTTGACAAAGAAATGTGCTGGATACTCGACACAGAAGCCACAGATCACATAGTTTACTCTGTCGACTTGTTAACCACAAAATCTCGTGTCACAAATCGAACTGTACATCTACCCAATGGAGCCATTGCTACTGTCTCACACATAGGCAGCATTCATTTTGTTAATTTCATCCTGAATGATGTGCTATGTGTTCCTTCCTTTAAATTAAACTTGATTTCCATTAGCAAGCTTGTGCACAATTCTCACTACCTTGCTACGTTCACTAATCATACTTGTATGCTACAAGACCAATGATAGGGGAAGATGATTGGGATGAGAACTGAGCGAGGAGGACTCTACTACCTTGATACTCCACAGAAAACTAGGTGCAATGCTATCACTACACTAACTTCCCGTTCCCCGAAACTTTGGCATCAACGTCTAGGGCATCCATCAAATAAGACTTTTAATTTGCTTTCTCATTCAATTACAGACATGGAATTTTGTAATATTTCTGATTGTTTAATTTGCCCATTGGGTAAACAAACTTATTCTCCATTTTCAACAAGTGCCATTCACACTAAAGCACTTTTTGAATTAATCCATGTTCATATTTGGGGAGGGTACCATGTTCCTTCAATTATAGGGGCACGATATTTTCTTACAATTGTTGATGACTATACACGTTGCACATGGACTTATTTGATGCATCATAAATCAGAAACTCACTTGTATATCACAAAATTCATCAACCTTGTTGAAACACAGTTCTCCTTGAAAGTCAAAGTTCTTTGGAGTGATAATAGGCCTGAATTTACAACAAAAAATCTTCATTTTGATAAAGGTATCATTCATCAAACCAGTTGTGTCTCCACTCCATAGCAAAATGGAGTAACCGAAAGAAAGCACCATAACCTCCTTAATGTAGCCCAAGCCTTATTATTCCAAGCCAACCTTCCAAAAAGATTTTGGGGAGACGCCATCTTAACAGCTACCTACATAGTTAACAGAACTTTGACGCCTTTTCTTCAAGGGAAAACACCTTTCGAGATGCTCTTTAACAAACAACCTGTGTATGATCATTTGCGAGTGTTTGGGTGCCTGTGTTTTGCCTCAACACATCATCAGCCCTCCACCAAATTTGATCCAAGAGCCACCCGGTGTCTTTTCTTGGGTTATCTATATGCTCAAAAGGGTTACAGGGTTTATGACCTCTCAACTGGTAAAATTTTTGTTTCTCGAGATCTCATTTTTTATGAGTATATTTTTCCTTTTTCACCTTCCGTTTCAGACTCACCTCCGATGCCTCATCATTTATCAACAAATGGTCATGATAGCCCCACTCTTCAATTTCCTCTCAACACCAACGTATCTTTGTTTGATGATTCCTCTCAAGAAGAAATTCCTCCTCATTCAAACAACAGAGCTCTTTCCCAAGCCCTTCCTTCACATGCCGCTCCTCCACCCGTTGACCAACCTACCACAACCTTACCTTTGGGCCCACAAATTCCTTCCTCACGGCCAACACGTGCTACAATGATACCAAGCTATCTACATGAGTATCATGTTGGTATTTCTCTTCCCTCACGAACTGACCAACATCGAACTCGGCCTTGGTCAGCACTACCAGTTGATTGATGTTCTTTCATATGATAGATTATCTCCCAAACATCATGCTTTTACCACTTCCCTTTCAATCGAAAAAGAACCATCTTCTTTTGCACAAGCAGTTTGTGATCCTAAATGGCGTCTTGCTATGCAACAAGAACCGGATGCTCTCAAGGCAAATGGCACATGGTCTTTGCAATTATTATCACCTGGGAAGAAGCCAGTTGGATGCAAATGGGTGTACAAGATTAAATACCGCCCAGATGGCATGGGAGAGCGTTATAAAGCCAGATTGGTAGCTAAAGGATACAACCAAGTTGAAGGTCTAGATTATCAAGAGACTTTTGCTCCTATTGCAAAACTTGTAACGGTTTGTCTTCTTCTCGCTATGGCTTCAACACAACGATGGCACGTCCATCAACTCGATGTTACTAATGCCTTCTTACATGGAGATCTTGATGAAAATGTTTACATGTCTTTACCTCCTGGTTTTGAATGAAAGGGGGAGACACGAGTTTGCAAACTCCACAAGTCATTGTATGGCCTCAAGCAAGCTTTGTGTCAATGGTTCATTAAGCTCTTCACTGTTCTCAAGCAGGCCAACTTCAAACAATCCAAGGTTGATTATTCCTTATTCGTCCGATCCCAAAATGGTAAATTTACTGCTCTCCTTATTTATGTTGATGATGTCATCATAGCAGGAAATGATTTGCAAGATATTGAAGATACCAAATCATTCTTGAAGAATCAATTCAAATTGAAGGATTTTGGACAATTAAAGTATTTTCTTGGTATAGAGGTTGCACGATCTAGTAAAGGCATTACTCTTCCACAACGAAAGTATGCTCTTGAGATTCTTGAAGATGTTGGATATCTTGGTGCAAAACCAACTTCTTTTCCAATGGAACAAAACTTATCTCTTAGTAAGTTTGAAGGCGACTATATTAGTGATCCATTCTCGTATCGAAGACTTGTTGGGCGGCTAATTTACTTGACTGTCACACGACTTGACTTGGCTTATGCAGTCCATGTTTTAAGTCAATTTATGGACGAGCCACGAGCACCACATTTAGAAGCAGCTCATCGTGTCTTGCGATATGTGAAACAAACGCCAGGACAAGGAATATTTCTTTCTATAGAAAGTTCAATCCAACTGAATGCCTTTTGTGATGCAAATTGGGCCAGGTGCCATGACACTCGACAATCAGTTACTAGCTATTGCATATTTCTTGGTAGTTCATTAGTTTCCTGGAAAACAAAGAAGCAAACAACAGTATCACGGTCAAGCACAGAAGCCGAATACCGATCTATGGCCACCACCTGTTGTGAAATTATATGGTTGAAAACAATTCTACAAGACTTGGGCATCAAACATTCACATCCTGTCAACTTATATTGTGACAACCAGGCAGCTCTCCATATTGCTTCAAACCCAGTCTACCATGAGCGAACGAAGCACATAGAAATCAATTGTCACCTCATACGAAAAATATTTCAAGAAGGAATGATCAAGCTGACTCACGTATCTACATCAGACCAGCCAGCGGACATTTTCACAAAGCCATTAAGCTCTTCACAATTCTCGACTCTAATCAGCAAGTTAGGAATTATTAACATACATTCCAAACTTGAGGGGGAGTGTTGAGGATTATTGAGTCAATCAATGCACAATCAAGCCAATCAGTGCACAAAGTTTGGGATATTCTTCAGATTTGGGCAATCATCCATAGTCAATGACCACTAATTTGTTTCCTTTATATAGAATTGTAAATAGGGATTTATGATCTACATGCACTAATTCAGCGTCCAAATTAGTCAGTGCAGTGTATATATATATATTTCCAATGTAACCAAAAATAACAATATACAGAAAAAAGAATTCATTCTTTTTTTTAAAGGAAACATGTCGGTGCTTATGTGTGAAAACTTCGACCCAATTACTTATGGCCGACTATTGATCGAAAGTTTACCAGTTTTCTTTTGAGGCATTGCATGAGGACACTTAATTTTCTGATATTGTTGTTCTTCCTAACTTGTTTGCAGGGGCCTGGAGAAAAACTACCGGCAGCAACGCCCGCTGCTTCCCCAGCCGCAGCATCTCAACCTATGCGGTGATTATACTCTTGAAAACAATGTCTTTGAATGGGATTGTTTCATTCCGATATCGTTGATTTATACGTATATGTGTCTTTTCTTTCAGGGGATCCAAAAAATCAAAGAAGTGAAATCTACGAGAAGTGCACCGGAGGATGTATGACTAAAGCTGGTCCTTGCGTTCTCTGTGAACTTTTCTTAGGGTAGTTTTGAAGAGTGAGTTTTGTCTGTTTTTGACTTTGTTGCTTAATATCTAGATAAATGGAGTTGCAGAATTTCTGTACTTTTTCTGCTTAATTTAGTTTTTTTTTTTTTTTTTTTTCTATTTATCGTTTTCTCTGGTTTCATTTTTCTTTTCTTTTCTTTTTTCCGCTGCTTAAAGGCATATTACGTGTTTACTTAAATGATTGATTTTCGGATATGCGAGGGAGAGAGCATTTGGGATGTAAATCCCGTAATTCATCATAAAGAGGAGAGAAGAGAAAAATGAGTGTTATATATTGCCCCGATAGAACAAGATAAAGGAAAAGGAATTTGTGTGGGTGCAGAAGGTTTTTTTCGTCATATGAAATAAATTCCTCGTTGAAGACGCATGTATCAAACTCAGAACTTGGGTGATCATGGACATCATCAGCCAAAAGATGCCCTGAATTCTATATTTGGGCTTTGCCTTCTTCATTTCAACTAACAATAATGTCCAACCTTCTAATATACCAGTAGCTCGCTTCTATTTCCAAACCCATGAAGAGAGAGAGAGAGAGAGAGAGAGAGAGAGAGAGAGAGAGAGTCCTCTGAAAACATGTATTTGGCCAAAGCTATCTCATCATGATCTCTTAAGAGTGGTTTACATCCAAAGGGGTCGCAACTCTCTGTGATGATTTGCTTGTTTTTAGAAGGGTCAACTTGGGTTGCTGCATAACTATGACTGCACTTCCTTTGTCAAGGCCCTCTCAAACCTAATTCAACCATTTTTCTCGGAAAACATAGCAACATCATCAACGAGTCCTAATTCGATGCCTTGCCATGAACAAAGCAGCCGGTTAAAAGGAAATAAGAAAATTGCAGAACCACCTGGTCTGCAACAACATCAAGTTCTAATATGTGGTCTTGCCATTGTCTAGAACTATCTGTAGGAAGAATTAAAACCATGATCGCGTAGCGTTTTGCGGAGACGTCTGGCTAAACATCAATATGGATATTTGAGAGATCTAGAAGAGGTCACAAAGCTACCACCTCTGGTGGCACATATTTGCACATAAGCGGTCTAATTCTGACCAAAGGGTAGGTGAAGGGAGCACATTGCTTGACCACTAGTTTTGTCGATTATTGTTCCACCTTACCCACTAGTTTAGTCGATTATTGTTCCACCTTAACCATTACTAGCAGACTTATTGTCAAAGTTTGGCAGATATGAATGGGTTTAAAACCCGATTGGGAAAAATAAAAGTGCTCGTTTGTCCTGTCGGTTTTAAATTTTTAATCTCATTCATATATGTCGAAATTTGATAAGATAAAGCAATACTTTTTTCAACTCTTTGAAAAATAAAAATGCCGTCCATAGATACGGTTCAATTTAAGATTTAAGAAAAGTAGGTATTGAGTAGGAACGAGGCTGTATAGCATTTTTCTGACGGAACTCCTCAATGAATGGAGGAAGAAACGGCCACTCGTATTGCAGTAGAGGAAGAAGCCATTGACAAAATTTCTTCCAAATAAAATAAATAATCAATTTCAAGGATTTATGGCATGCCTAAGCGTACTTTACCCTCTGATACTATAACTTTCCTGATAAAAACAAACAACGTAATATTCATTATTTACTTGTTTTCTTCTTTTTCTTGAAAGCTCTCTTCAACTTCTTGGGAAACCGTTCTTGGGCCTCTAGAACGGCCTCACTGAGCATTTGTGACCAAAGCACTTCAAACTTGATGCGAAAACCCTCCTGAAACCAGTCCAGAATTTCTGCATATAGTTCCCTGGGACTTTCTATCCAGACCCCATTTAACTTGGCACAACTATCTATGAACTTGACCTTCAACTTGGTCAACAAATTCCCTACCCGTCTTTGACCTGATGCCTCTGGCCTCAAAATGCTAGCAGGAGGCGCTGCCATGAACTTGCGAACAGATCTTAAACAAGGCAACACCTGCCCTTCAAGCAAAGCATAAGCGAAAACTGCCACTCTTTGGTTAACATCACTGATGGGCAAGCTATGCGGTGCAAGCTCCCATAAATGGGGCCCGAAAATTGGAACCACATAATGCAGTACTTGGTCAGATCTAGGCTCATAATAAGGCATGGTGTCCTTGGAAGGCGCTGAGAAAGTGCATAAAGAATGAGCATATTCGACAAGCCATTCAGGTTTTACCCTAGTCACTCCATGCATGTAGGGCCGTTTTGTTTGTAGCAGCTCACTGTACACCAAAAACTCTGGAGCTGAATTAGAGACGGATGACCGACGGTGGAGGAACACATTATCTTTAACGGCGCAGGCCTGATATCGAACTGCACAAACTTTCCCTTCATCTTCCAATGACTTTGAACTTCTTCTAATGCGTTTTGCAACTCTGTCTGCCCAACCAGCGCAGATTGATTGGCCTAAGAGCTCTTCCTCGTAGAGTGAAAGAGGGTGCTTATTGTAGGATACCCTCCAAGACTGTTCCACATCCTCTAAAGTACCATAAGTCCATGAAAGCTCCTGCTCAAGATCACAAATACCAACATGACTAAATACCAGCTGAAGCAACTGCTTTCTCAGCTTGGACATTTCCTCCATGGTTTTAAGGTGTAGACAGTTCTCATTGCAGAATTCTGTTGGGCTTTCAGCGAGTTCAAAACATTGCAAAGCATAGGCTACAGACAAAGCGTCGCTACTTGGATTGGAGTATTTTTCCCGAGATGTTTTCGCAGCTTCTTTTAGCTTCTTCCTCTTCAATTTTTCTTCCTTATCCAAAACTTTTTTGTTCTCCAAAGGGTCAACAATCTCCCCATCTTGGTCCAAGTTGCTTTTACTAGTGTAACTATTTTCCAACTGCAGGACAAAAGGATTTGACAAGCTTAAAGCTGCAGCTGCTGCAATTGCGTATGCTAGAACTAGATTTGGTCGAGAGTCGCTTTTCTTCCTCCTCATTATCTGAATTACAGTAAGGAGCATCCTGGAGTGTCGAGGACTCATAGGATAACGAGACATGGCCTTCCCTAAAGCTGTAAGTTTTCCATTACCATCAAGTGCCTCGAGAACCTTCAGACAACGTTCTGCTTCGATCAAAGCAGTGGCCTCAGGAGGAGTTGGAAATGGAAAATTGGCAACCTGGGTGCATAGACAAGACAAGGTCTTCATGAGAACCAAAGAGATAAAGAGTAGTGGAGAAGTCGTTCCCTTGAGGAATCATTTGTGCTAATAATAAGAAACCAATGGAAAGACCACAGAAAGATGGTCGAAGAAGAAAAATACCAGGGAAACCCACCTTATCAATATGCATGGATTTCATAAGAAGGACAACACCCTCAACTGGTACTTTTAATATTTCAGCAAGAGAAAAATCAGGGAATACGTTGTTGTAAACTGCAGAAGAATATAAACGGTAACAATGGCCAGGACCAGTTCTTCCAGCTCTTCCTGCACGTTGAGAAGCTGAAGCCTTACTTATCCACTGAACTTCATAGGTTTCCACGCCATTGGAGCAGTTGTACTTTTTCACCTTCTCCCTTCCTGTATCAACAACATACTTTATTCCAGGAATAGTTAAAGAGGTTTCGGCCACATTTGTTGCTACAACAACAAGCCTCTCTCCTTCCTTGACATCATCAAATACACGAAGCTGTGCTGCTGCAGGCAACATGGCATATAGGGGAAGAACACGAAGGGCACCAACAGATAAATCATTTTCAACCCCGTATGTTTTCTCTGCACTAGGATTGGTTTGATCCAAGCAATCTTCCTGAGTAACAGGACCAGGCTGTGTCCCATTAGAACTAGAGTTTAGGGCAGTCTGTCTTGCCAAAGCTTCAAATGCAGCTTTCAGTGAAGCAAGGTTACCATCATCAATTTCCAATGTTTTCTCTTCCAATGAATCACCATTATTATCCATAATTTCCAAATCGCTATCTGATTCTGAATTTTTTAAAAAATTTAACTCATCCTCATCTATATTAGAGTCATCATCATGATCATCATCATTATTTGAGCAAAAGATGTCAGTTTCCTGCTGTTCTGAATGTCCACGAGCATCAAAAGCTTCATTTATCTCCTCCATGCTTATTCCCTCCACAGATTCAATCTCCGTGGCTGCTCGGTCAGTCTCGACATTTCCTTTGGATGCCCTTGACATCAGTTCCTTTGAAGCTCTACGTAGCTTTCGGCACAAATATTCCACTTCTCTCTGCCCAGTGACGAAGACTAGTATACCTCCTTGTGGCAGCCTCTTGTGAATTGCTAAGACCTTTTTATATGCTTGGCCAATATAATCCACAATCTCCGTTCTTTTTGAGAAGTGTATAGTGACCGGAAATTGTCTGGTAGGAACTTCAAGCACAGGGGGAGGATTGCAAAATAACCTTTTACCAGAAATGAAGTCCTCGACTCGCAATGTTGCACTCATTAGCACAAGTCTTAACGGGAAAATCTGATTTTCAGGACTTATGGTTTGCCCTGAAAGCATCAATTTTTGCTGCTGAGCGTATATTTTCTGGAAAAAAAAATGCAAGATATTAGCAAAACAAGTTATTGAAAAATAGGGACAAAACTAAATTTGTACAGCAAGTAAAAGGATTGCAACAGGTAATAGCACTATACCTCACGGCCTTGAATTACACGTGAAAGCATTCCAATAAGTATGTCTGTGTTCAAGCTTCTCTCATGAGCCTCATCCAGAACTATAACAGAGTAATGCCTTAACAAAAAATCATTCTGTGAAAACAAAAAGGACATTTGTTAAATGGATGTGGAGCAAATTTTTTAAAGCATATGAAACATCTACGGACACAGAGACAACATCATAAAAGCTATATTTAAAGGTTAATATTTCAACTCCGTCTTTTGGAAAATCCTTTTCTTCTAAACTTATACATTACTTGCTTTTCTATTGTCCTCTTAAGAATTTAATTTGGAAGCATTCAAGAATGGCTTATTGCCCATTTCTCTTATAAAGCAACCACCACACAAGTTGTAAGACTTATACACATAATTGTTCAAATCATGCTACATTAAAAAAATAAAATAAAAAATAAAAAATTGCAGTAGTGAGTTGAAAGAAAACCTGAAGTTCTCGCAGCAAAATCCCATCTGTCATAAACTTGATTGAACTATTGTGGCCAATCTTTTTGTCATACCTAACTTGAAATCCTACTTCTTTGCCTAGAGAGAGACCAAGCTCGTGCGCAACCCGCTTAGCCGTGGCAAGAACAGCAACACGACGTGGTTGGGTAACACCAATAGTACCACCTCGAGCAACGTATTGTCTTGAACCAAAGCCAGCTTCATAAAGGAACTGCGAAACATAAAATAAGTAAAAACTTGGAACTTAGGAGAGTTCAAGAGTAATTGACATAAAGTATAAATTACTTACTTGAGGAACTTGGGTTGTTTTACCACACCCAGTCTCTCCACATATAATGACAGTTAAATGGTAATTAATAGCCTCCATTATCTCCTGCTCCATCATGACGATTGGAAGATCCTTCCTCGTTTTCTCAACATCAGCTGGCCTTGACACGTGCACTACAGTTGGTGTTGTATTACCAAGCTCCACTTTTGGGCTCTCAGTGGTCCTATCCTGTACCTAGTAAAAAAACCCAAATGTTCAGTTAAAAAAATAGCCATACCTATTGATAGGTAACTAGCATATATCTCTCTACAGTTCCCTCATTCGCATTTCATTTTCCTAATATATCAAGCACAACAAACAACAAGAATAAAAGATTGACAGAGAAGTAAACAGTAGCAATTAGCAAGACAGACATGAGCGCATAGGCTTGATGAGGCACCAGGAATATCTCAATACTTGAGATGGAATTTAGGAAAATTAAAACAAATTACAAGTTTCTTATGAGAGGCGATTTAGCCAATAAATTACAAGAAGAAATTGAAAGACATCATAGTTACCATTCAAAGTGTTTTCAAAGGCCTTCCTTGATATACATTTATATATGTCTATATATGCACGCACATATATCCCAGACTGTAGAAGAAACTGAAGAGTGATGCCATGTATATTCACCTCTAACTATTAAACAAAACACTCCATTGCACCCAGCAATCAAAACCAAGTCTGAAAAGCAATGAAATATGAAATAATTTCATGACTGAGTATCATACTCAAAGATGCAAAATCCAAGAGCCTTATGGATTAATCTTATTATAAATGTTTACTACTTAAGTTGTCAACACAAACATTTATCTTCACCCACAAAACATATTCGTGCATCTTTAAAGCAACAAGTTCAAAACAATTTAAAAGAACAAATACCAAGAAATCAAAAGGGATTTGATTCTAGTTATCTAGAACCACTTGCTACTAATCTGTAAATCATGTTCCTATAATGTGCTCTCATTTGGCCAATGTATATTCAACAGCCACAATGGAACGTTTACATACCATTAAGTTAGTGCTTTTGCTGCAATCATCAGCCACATATACATTGTTCACACTGGGCTCGTTCCCATCAACTGGATGCTGAGACAAGCACAAGGAAAGAGTAGCATTTTCCGAGAATCCTCTTTCCACCACAATTGACTGCACTCGATCATTGTCATAAAGATTCCGACTTGAATAAGGTTCATCCAACTCAGTTTCACTCTCGGTAAAAACACTGTCCGCATCCACTTTCTCAAGTGGTTGATCGCTGTGTGGAACTTGAGTGGTAAATTCTACCTCCCTCTTACGTTTTCTCTTCACTGTTTCAGCCTACATATTTCAACAATTAAAAAAAGTGCTCCAACACAATTTTATTACATTGCTAAATACCCACAAAATACAGACCTGACCAATTTTTCTAGACGACTTCAGAAGAGAATACACATCCTCTGGAAGCTCACATTTCCTACAAAAATCCACCAATTTCGAGTCATTGACTTGGATATAACCTTTAAGAACAATTGCAGAATCATCCATATAAAGCCAAAAAGATAATCGTACTTTAAGGTTTCAAGACTTTTCGTTAGCAGAAGTTCTTTTTCTTTCTCTTCCTGCACCATAAGTAATAATAAGCAAGTCATCCCAAATATGCTCAACCTAATCCAAATGAAAACACAAATGCAAAAGTATTCACAAACACAACCTCCAACTTCTTTAACTTCCTCTTCTGTGACTTGCTCAATTTTGGGGTCTCGCATTTTTTGCGCTCCTAAAAAAAGGCAAATTCTAAATTCTTAGTTTGAATTATGGCAAAAAAAACTCTTTTTTTTTTTTTTTTTTTATTTGTAGGCATACCTGCTTCATGCCCTTCTTTTCATTCTTTTTCTTACTTTGCAAGATCAAGGCGTTGCTATCACCACCACCCAATCTACCCAGCAGCAAGTAAAGTAAGCAAAATTAAACTCAGCATAAAAAATACTAAAACAAAATTGATAAAATAGTACATTAAAACATGAAATTGAAAAACTTTACCCCCACAAATCCTGTTCACGCGTCAAGTTCAGTGATTGTTCCCCATTCCCCATGTGCACCTCCATTTTTCTTGTCTTTAACTTATTGTAATAGCCCTGAAACTTTAGACAACACCGAAGATGAAATCCACATATTCGTGAAAATATTTATCTTAATAAAAAAGGGGTCTTTTATAAGATTCCTATAAATAATGTCTATTCTAAATCTTCTAAAATCTAACCTGGCATGTTCATAGCACCAAAAAAAATTTTGCAAAAAGATACGCCAAAAAAATTACTAATTAGCTGCTAAGCGGGTTCTTCTCTAAAATCTCTCACTTCTTAGCAGATGGAGAATTTTTAAAGTTTATTAAAGCCTACAAAGTAGGGATTTTTTCCTCAAAAAGGTTTAATTTTTGAATGTCATGTAAACAGGAAAATAAAGCGAGAGAACCTGAACGTGGGTGTGAGAGATAGAGAGCGAAAGGGACCGTGATGAAAGAAAGGGCGCGCCGGCCGCCTGAGAGAACAGGGACGTTGTCTTTGGCCGTTTGGGGTTTCTCTCTTTTTCCTGCTTTTTTCATCGCTTACAAGGAAGGGTACTTTTGTCATTTGGCAGGTTTAAGGAGAAATAATTTATTATTATATTACTGTTATGTTTGTACGAGGGCAAGAAATTCGAAAACGACAATAAATTGAAAAGCACGTAAAAATTAAAAAACGACAGATAAAAAGTGGGAAAAAAACGACAATTACTTGAAAACAATATAGAACCAAAAAAATTATAAATAAATATGAGATATAGGAATTGATCCTATATTTTCAAAAATGTTGAGATTATCCTCATGTGTTTCTAAAGAGACACAGATCACACAATCTATTTTTCTAATATCACAATTTAAACAAAATTACAAAAATTGTAGTAAATAGTAGTTTTTTCTTGAAATAATTATAACAAATGACAAGGTTTAAAATCAATTGTAGCAAATTAAAAGTTTTGTACTCTAATATAAAAAAATGAAATCCACCATCTACTCTTGATTAAAAACCCTTGAAAAAATTCCCATGTTAAAAGAAAAAGATTGCAAATTGGAACCCTAGATTAAAAAAAAAAAAAAAAAACTGTTTCTGAATGTTCCCGTAAACCATGCTATTTATTTTAATATCCAATATTCTACATTATTATTTATTATTCCCACTCTTAATTGTATTTATTTACCTTATCCTCCCAATTATTCTTAAAGACACATAAAATTGAAATTAGAATGTCCACTAGTTTATAATTGCTCCCTATCAAACCACAAATATATTTGTGTAATGGTAAGAATGTCTTCTCTTTTTATCCTCTTGGGATAACACAGGTTCAATACTCTACAACCCTATTTTAGGATCTCTACCTGATAAATGTGTTGTACAACGTTAGATGTGTAGTGACATAAGTAAAAACCGAGCTTATTCTTTGAGTAGAATTAGGCCATGTCCTTCTGTTGTTCATTTGTGAGTCCTGAGACTTCAAAGTGATGAAGGGGATGGAGGACAAGATCACTTCAATGGTCCCTTTTTTTATTTTTTTGGAGAAAAAAGGCGCTCACAATTGGTGGGTTTATATAGACTAGTTCGGGACTTTAAAGAAAGCTTGGGGTTCTCAAAATAAAGCCTAAACATGTAAAAGCCAATCATTGTTACCCTCCTAATAGTTCGAACCTTGTAAGAGCCATTGTTATCCTCTGTCCTATATCATCCAACAGGGAGCGCCTGAACTTTTTATAGTTCCTAAACTACTGTAAATGAAAATGTAGGCATATTTAAATAAATAACCTAATAAGTTATTTCCAATTCGCCTTAAGTAAACAAAGAACTGATGTCAAATGATTACGTACTAATTGTTTCACTCGGTCATTGAGACAAATTAAATAGATTCAATTCTGATTTTCGCAGTAACCAACAAGGTGAAATACAATGAACTAGATGCCAAAAAAACGACACACAAAAAAAAAATTTCGTTTATTATAAAATTCAAGTCTGAACAAAGAAAGTTCGTTTCTTATTTTTATAATTTCCAATAACCAAATAATAGAGCCATAAATTTACATTATTAAATAATAGAGCCATAAATAAATGGAGTGTCGGAGTCGCTAATACGACCTTCGAACTTCGAAGGACTATAAACAGAAAATTGAGAATTGAGGGGGTGATTTGAGAGAAAAGATTGGATATTTGAGGGTTTCCCTGTAAGGGTTTTGGAAGTCAATCTCGAGAAGTTGAGAATCATGGTAAAACGACGATATCCGGCCATGTAAAGTGTGAACTAGGCCCTGAAAACGACGATTGTGATAAAAAAAAAACTACAATATCCCGTGAAAACGACAACACTAAAGAATAGTTTGAAATGAAGGGATTAACAAAGTTACATAGCTAAATATTAGTCGTATAGTTTCCACCGTAATGATAAAAACAGGAAACTTCTTCGACTTAAGTTTTGGATTTATGCCACCCCAAAAGTTCGGTCAATGGCAAAACATGTTTTAATGAAATGATCCTCACCACTCATCAACGAGTCATCTACTAGATTATTACTATGGTTTTGTAATCTATCAGCTTTCACTGTCATAGAGTAATTTCGTCTACAATATTATTTTTCCTTTTCAACATGGAGTGTAATTTGGTAGATGACCCACCGGATCAATTGTCAAAATCCGCATAAAAACAGGGAAAAAAAATTCGGTTACAAAATAATTACGTCAATATGTCTCAAAAAATAAATAATAACGTCAATAAAGGGCCATTTTGCTGCCGTTTTAATATTGTCGTTTATCCTTGGTGACATTTCTAAGAGTCATTTTGCTGTCATTTTTTTTATTTATTTATTTTTACGTTTTCAAATTATTGTTTTTAATTTTGCTGTCTCGTTTTTCATGGTCTGTTGTTTTCATGTCTTTTTTTTTGCACCTCAGATTACCTATTGTTGTAGTCTCTAGGTCAAATCATACCTACTACAACTTGCTCTCCTCCTCCCTTCCTCATTCAAGACAGAGAATTTTTAAGCACTAAAATGAATTTGAGTGTAGAAGATTCTATCCCTCTCTGTTTAATCTCCATAGATTCTGGTATGCTTCCTTAACTATTATTATTAGTAATTTAGCATGATGATTACTGGGATTTATGTACATGGTAGTAAATCATATTTAAATCTAGAAAAAAAAATCATATTGAAACTAACTTTATTGTCTTCTTGTTTTCACATTTCTATCGTTTTTTAACTCTTAGTCGTTTTAGTCGTTTTCACATCCGTGTTTATTATTTCTTATTGTTTATTAAGTTTATTATTGTCCCTTAGTATTACTGTCGCTTTCGATTTTTTTATCTTATTCCATTGCTGCCGTTAATTAATTGTGTCACATTATCGCCGTTTATTATCGATGTTGTTTTTTGGTGTCATTTTGTGGTTCATTATGAATTATGTGTTTTCACATTATAGTCGTTTTCTCTCTGGTGTTGTTTTTCACACTAAGAAGTACAATTTTTTTTTTTTTAACTTCACATTTGATCAAGCTTATTGTCGCTTTCTCGTATGCATCGTTTATTATTTATATTTTGTTCACATTGTTGTCGTTTTTATTTTCTTGTCATGTGATATTGTCTTTGTTGTCGTTTATTCTCGGTTACATTTTTGGCGTTATTTTTTTTGTCGTTTAACATTGTTGTCGTTTGTTTGTTGTCGCTTTCTCGTATGTGTCGTCTATTATTTATATCTTGTTCACATTGTTGTCGTTTTTATTTCCTTAATCATGTGATATTCTCTTTGTTGTCGTTTATTCTCGGTTGCCTTTTTTGGTGCTATTTTTCTGTCGTTTAAACATTGTTGTCGTTTTTAATATCTATCTTTTGTCTCATTGGTGTTGTTTTCGCATTATTGTCCGTCTTTTGTTGCAAACTTGCGAGGAGAATTTTGTTGAATGAGCCCATAAGATAGAAAAAGCTTACTTGGCGTGGCATTATTTCTGTGTACGTAGTATGGGAAAAATGAACCGAAATATTGTGTTATTAATCCTTACAGATAAAAGGTGTACAAGGAAATATGAAAATATCTGATTAAATGAAGGTAAACTGTATATTTAAATATCTTTGGCAAGGTGGTAAGAACCGTTGATTAAAACTGTTTTTACTGTAGCATGCAAGAGCTTTACATTGTAGTGATTTTTTATTGTTATTATTGTAGCATGTGAAAGCTTTACACTGTTTATAACTAAAAAAATGGTGTGAACCACTTTTGCCAAACACAAGGTAAAACATTAATTTTTTGTCTTGTCGGTTATCTCACAGATAAATAACAACTTGGATATGTATAATTTCCATAGCTAGTGACTTGAAAACAAATATACAGTAGCTCGTCGGCTGTAAGTATTTTTTTTTTTTTTTTTGGGTTTACCAAGAAAAATACCTGTCATTTTTTTAATAAAAAACAAATGCTGCTAAATATAATTAATAGTAAATTTAGGATAGTGAAAGATAGTGAAGAATCTATTATATATGCCATAAACATGACTACATGAGATCTTACGTGAAACGTAATCCTCTCAAGTCGGCAAAATAATTGAGAACTTATCTCAAATCGGCCACCAATAATGAAGATTGTTCAGTTTTTGGAAACGCTAATTAGTTAGTATAGCGGTTGGTACACTGTCATTGTCTGTTACATGTAGATATCAAAAATCAAATCTCATTCCTGGATGTAGATATAGTCTATCTAGAGTTAAGAGTTGTCGACGTGCATGAGAATGTTGACGCTTGGAATTGATTTTTTTTTTTTTTTTGTTAATGAGACAATTGGCCCAATTACGTTTATTGAATTAAAATATGACTCTAATTTGTAAAAATTTTACAAATTTCTCATAATGATATCATTAAAATTATTTATATGTAATTATATAATACAATATGTAATATCATTAAGATAATTAATATATCATTAAAGACATTTTTAAAATATTTTGAATATTGTGTTATATTTTAATTTCATAACAATAATTTTGACACATATTGTAATTTTTTCTTCTTTTTTTTTCTATTTTTGGGCCCAATGGAAGTTCTTGTATGGGAGGACATGTATTTTAATCCTATCAATAAGTTCCATATATTATTTCAATTGCTAGATTTTTTAACTGTCTAATATGCAACAGTTTATATTAAAAATTTATAGTGCTCAACATATAGTTTTTTCTCGTCATAGATTAGGCAGTTAAATTAAAAGTTGATCTAAATATAGAAAAATAAGCTATATTGGTCTTTTTACATTTTAGCTTTATTTTATTATTAGTTTATTGTTATTTGTCTACAATGTTTTGTGTTTTGTGTTTTGACGAGTATTATGTTATCAACTTATTGTTATGTTAAAAGGTTACAAATAGCTACATTAGCTGTTATACTAGGGGACTAGGATATTGAGTATTGAATACAAGCTTAAATATTTTCTCTCTTCATAGGGGAGTTTTTCACTTTATGTGGTGGTGCATCATTATCAAACAGATGAAATAACAGGACCAAATGCATGTCTTTTCATTAATTTTGCTTCGAAGAAGCGACAAATAATTAAAAGTCAAAATCCGTGTTTAATTTCCCACATTGAAAATAACCAAATTAAGGTTCCACGAATCTGGGCAGAACATCACAGACGATAACATATATTACAATGTACATAACAATCATAAGGTGGCTGGCTGTGCTTATCGATCACAAGCATTAATCACAGGGAGCCCATGAGAGAATTGACAGTGTTTACGATATTATATGAATAATGTATTTGGTCATGAAGCATGTGATAATGTGTTATATACGGTGTTTCCATCATTTTCATGCAGGTAAAATTTCACGTTTTTTGGCTAGCGTAAAGTGTATTAATTAATTAATACATCGAACATGTTAGTGTACGATAAGCCTTGAAGTTGACCAATAGAATTGCTTGCGTGATGTCTAAGACTTTTTTGAAGAAACGCCAAAAAGAGAGATTACTCTCTCATTAATTAGCTTAGCTAGGCAGTGATAACTGAGGACTTGAGCTTGTGTTATAATGTATTAAGGCATTCAAGAAAATTATGATTTGCTTAAGATCGTTTGACACAGTAATATTATCCTGATACGTATATCAAGAAAAGTTTTGACCTTGATCAACTTCTGCTTTTTAGAGTTGTAATCTATCTATTGGTGTTTTGGGGCATTAATTAATTCACTTCTGTGGAATTCAAGTGATAGAAAATGGTCAATCTTTTGTCAAAGTGGGTTTGTAACCTGATTTTTTTTTTTTTTTTTTTTGTGATATAGGTATTCTTGGACAAAGTAGGCTGTGATAAAACTCAAGTTTAATTTTTTTTCTTGCATTAATAGATCTTTAATTATTTCTTTGAGCTTAAATTCCGCTATACCAAATTGCGTGCATTAATACCAACCCCATTACTAGCTATAAAAAATTTAATAAGAAAAATAAAATATAGAAAAGAAGAAGAAGATTTAATATGCTTCAACAACCTGTTTATATTTACAAACGAGGAACATAAAGAGAATTAACTAATAAGAAGCATTATAAATAGCTTTATATAGATATACGTTACAAATCATATAAATATATAAGTTACTCTGAATTTAAATCAAGACTCATATAAAAATAAAATCGAAACTACCAATAAAATACTTTTCCTTGTACTAACAAACACCTTGCATCACAAATCTTTGTAGGGTCAGATTCTATTCTAGACTGAACAAGTCAATATATGCTAAAAGCACTTTATATTTAGTAACCTGTTCAAATTCGACAAATTTGAACTTTCAATGATGAGGGTGTTATAACCACCACCAAACAAAAAAAAAAAAAAATCAAAATCTTCAAGGACCACAATTTCCGTCACTAAAACAATTTTGATTCACCATCGATAAAGGTCATTTAAGGCAAATCCTATGACAATAATGCACCTAATATCCTAATCCAAGTACGAAAATAATCCGGTGGTGAAGTACAGGTCGTATTTCCCATCTGTCAAATGACTCCAAAATGCATTTTCCCCAATCACTTTGTGCTTCAATCTTATTTATACTCTCTTTTTTATTCTCTTGCCACGTATCATCCACTTTCTTATGAAAATGAAATATAATTATACATCATTGTTTTATTTTTTTTAATTACAACTATAAACTTTAAAAATTCTTTTATGTGATGTTTGGTGTAGGGTGGTTTGCACTACTAACTTAGTTATGTACAGTGTAAAGCTGTCACATGCTATAGGCAAAAGAAAAAAGCTGCTACAACGTAAAACTTTTATATGTTATAGTAAAAATAATTCTAACCAATGGTTCCCACCACCATGCTAAACACCCTATAGTTTCTATGCTCTTATCATCGTCATTGTTGAAGGTTACGGTTCCCCGGCCAGAGCTTGGCGGGTCCCTCGAACGTATTATCGGAGGGGCTACTTAGGGAGCCCCTGCGCTGATTTGCCTCCCGCGAAAGGAGTCAAACTTTTTTCCTCTTAAAGAAGAGGGTTTTAAGCCTATCCTAAGTACCAATCCGACTAATAGTCGGATTGGTATCTGAGATAGGCCTAAAACCCTCTTATTTAAGAGGAAAAAGGTTCGACTCTTAGGAGACGCACTCCTCCTCTGGGAGGCAAATCTGCACAGGGGTCCCCGAGCAGCCCTTCCCGCAATATGTTCGAGGGAACCACCAGGTTCCAGCCGAAAAACCAAAATTCTCAACATAAAATGCGCAGTCAGATTGGTACCTTGGATAGGCCTAAAACCCTCTTATTCAAGAGGAAAAATGTTTAACTCCTAGGGGATGCGCTTCCTCCGCGAGAGGCAAATCCGCGTAGGAGCTCCCCGAACAGCCCCTCTGACAATACATTCGAGGGACCTGTCAAGCTCTGGTCGGGGACCCATAGCCGTCAACAGTCATCATCACCATCATCATCATCTTATACCCTCTTTTTTTCTATAGTTTAAAGTTGATAAGTTTTTTTCCCCATCACTCAAAACATTATGTACAAATTCAGTGAAAAGATTTGATAGGAAAACAAAATGATTAAGAAAAGCGATCAAGAACTGCATCAAATAAAAAAATAATAAAAAAGCTAAAAAGTGACCGAGTTGAAATAAAAGGATAAAACAATAGTCTATGATTACATTTAATTTTTATAGAGAAATGACATATGACAAAGGAAGAAGTAAGAAAGTGCTACTAGTATTTCTCAACAAACACCTTACATTGAATATTTTTATGGGGTAGATTTTAAGATTGAACTAGTCAATATTAAAAGCGCTTTATGTTTAGTAATTCAACAATCTAAATTTTCAATGATGCGGACATTATGCCCAAAAATAAAAAAATTAAAAAAGGAAAATCTTCAAGGACCACAATCTCCGTCACTAAAACAATGTCCTTTACTATAAATTTTGATTCATCTATAGATAATGGTCAAGTTAGGCAAATCCTATAACAAAAATGCACCTAATATCCTAATCAAAGTAATTAATCCGGTGGTGAAGTAAGGCCTTGTTTTCCCTCTATAAAATGAACCCAAAATTCATTTTCCCTAACCATTCTCAAAAAGAAACAAAAAACATTCTCGTCCTAAGATATGGCCAACATGATAATAGTAGAGAAATCTCATCTCTTGATGATCTCTCTTGCCATTGTTGTTGCTCTTGCCTTAACAACAAGCTCAAATGGTTTCAACATAAAGCAAAGCCATCCTTATTCTTTGCATACCTCCACAAAAACAAACCAACTCACTTACCACGGAGGGCCTCTCCTATCCAAGTCCGGTACTATCAATGTGTACATCATTTGGTACGGACTTATTGCTAAAAGGGACAAAGTCACCATTACAGATTTCTTTTCTTCCTTCAACCCTTCAAACAACAGAAAACAACAACCGCCAACCGTCTCAAAATGGTGGAAAACAATCCAATCTTACAAGGACAAGGCCGGTAGCTCGGTCTTGGGTACCGTCAGACTTGTCAAACAAGTAGGCGATGAATATTCTTTAGGAAAGAACATCAAGCGCGCCCAGATAGCCGATTTGGTCAAAAACAAGATAGACAACAATATCTTGCCATTAGAGCCTAATGGCTTGTACTTGGTTTTGACCTCTAGGGACGTGACCGTGGAGCGTTTTTGCATGAGCTCGTGCGGTTTTCATGACTCCAGAACCATACCTGCAAAGGGGGGCTATAAAGCTGTTTTTGGACATGTTGGAGACGCTTCATTGCAGTGCCCTGGTTATTGTGCTTGGCCTTATGCAAAGCCCTCTTATGGCCCGCCGTTCGAGCCCCTCACTGCGCCCAACAACGCTGGTGTTGACGGCATGATCATAAATATTGCGACCATTCTAGCCGGAGCCGCCACAAATCCCTTCAACAACGGCTATTATCAAGGCCATAAACATGTGCCACTTGAGGCCGTCTCGGCTTGTTCAGGGAAATTTGGCGAAGGTGCTTTTCCAGGATTCCCTGGGAAGTTGCTGGTGGATAAGGCGAGCAATGCGAGTTACAATGCTTACGGTGCTAATGGCCGGAAGTTCCTTCTCCCGGCGATGTGGGACCCTCTCACGTTGAGTTGCAAGTTTGTTGCTTAAAGCTTGTGTAATTAAATTTCCAAGTGATGTTTTACAGTGAGGACTGCATAAAACATGCATACGAGTATTGCAGAATATTACAATTTCATAGGGAATATTAAGGAGTTCATATATGTTTAGAAATTAGATAGAATAGAATATAGCAGAGAAAGTAGCTATCTTTGCTAGTAGAATATAGGTTAAGCATTTGTCTATGTCCGCAGGAATGCCAGAGAAAAAAAAAAAGCTGTTACGAGTGACAGATTATGGAAAAGAGTAAATGAATTATTATTGTATATAATTAATGCAAGCTTCTCTCAATTTTGGTGCCTGCATAGGGCAAAGTCATTAACTACAAGTTGCAGGAAATAGTTCGTTCATCTAGTACCTCTGAGCAATCCCACTCAATATTAATACAACTTTATTCCAGAATAACTAGACGTAAAAAAACAAAAAACAAAAAAACAAAAATAAAACAAAAAAAATAAAACAAAAGGCCATTGATCATATCTTATTATTTCCGGCAAGTAAAGTTCCTGAATACATAGTCCGGCTAGAACTTGAGGAGATTTCTTCTTTACTGACACAATGATCGGACCAAGACCGATCATGGCTAAAAACCTACAAAAATATTTTCGTTCAAACCTATAATAACATTGCGTTGGAGTATGAATCTCCTTATCCAACTTGCACAGAAAAATCTATCCGAAAGTCATAATTAGGGCGACTGTTGCCGAAATCATGGAAATTGATAAACAACAGCAGCTTTGGATCCCAATAAGCCGGTCAATCTGAGGGACCGATCATCTTCTCAGGCACAACCAGAGTATCAAATTCTTCACTCGAAAGCACTCCAAGTTTCAAAGCAGCTTCCTGCAGAGTTATATAGATATCATAACGAAACTGAAAACAAAGTCTTCATTATTGCATAAACAAGGGAAGGAATCAACACCTTCAATGTACAACCCTCTTTGTGGGCTTTTTTGGCAACAGCTGCAGCATTATCGTATCCGATTTTCTGTTGAAACAGCAGGAAAATAACTCAGCATTAAGCACATTATAAATGAGAAAACATAGGTACATATGAAGTTATGAACAGTTGTCGAAACTTACAGGGTTTAAGGATGTCACAAGCATCAAAGACTGCAAGCAAATGTCCAAACACAAAGATAACCCATCAGCTCTGGGATTTCAAAAATGGCATAGGGGTGCTACAAGTTGTCTCATTAAAAAGAATCAACTAACCTCACGAAGTAACTTCCCAATTCTCTCCCTATTCGCTTGAATTCCTCTGACACAGTTCTTTTCAAAGGAAGCAGAGGCATCCCCAAGCAATCTCACCGACTGCCAGTGAAGAGTTCAAGAAAAACAAATTGAAAACATGACTGTATCAGCAAAGGAGGTGCATTATAGCGGGAAATTACGACAATATAAAAGACAGAACTTACATGCAAGAGATCATTAGCAATTAAGGGCTTGAATACATTAAGCTCAAAGTGACCATTTGATCCACCCACTGTAATGGCCACATGGTTGCCCATAACCTGCAACGCACAAGAAAAACCCCGAATGGTCCTGATACTGGTTAATAAATAATTGCAGGCATTTGACTCCACATAGCACGGAAATACTCTAATTTACCTGGGCACACACCATCGTGAGAGCCTCACACTGAGTAGGATTGACCTTCCCCTGAAAGATAATATGCCTGGTCAAAATGACAGGTTTAATGGGAATAAAATCCATGAAACAAGATTGTGCAGGTTTAACAAAGAGGATTTACAGGCATTATACTGCTTCCAGGCTCGTTTTCAGGAAGAATGAGCTCACCTAGGCCACATCTTGGACCACTGTACAAGCAAAACAGTTTAAAAATTTTAAAGATGTAAGCGGGGTAAGAGAGAGAGAGAGAGGGAGAGGCATGCATATCCCAACATAGAAACAACCTTCCCAACAAACGTATGTCATTAGCAATCTTCATTAGAGATACAGCAACGGTGTTGAGGGCTCCACTAGTTTCAACAAAAGCATCATGAGCAGCCTGGTAGAAACAAAAAAAAAAATTAAGCATAGAAAATATTTTACCATATATGGTAGAAGAAAGCATATTTTCACTGGAGACTGACCAGAGCTTCAAACTTGTTTTCTGCAGTCACAAAAGGTAAGCCTGTTTCCTCCGCTACTGCAGCAGCTATTTTCACTTCAAATCTAGATAACAATAAAATATAATACCGTCATACCAGGCATAATGAAATAACAGAAACTTATCCAAGGAAAAGCTGCTGTGGGTTTTTTTTTATGTATTTGTTTCAATAAACCATCAGAGAAGCAAGTTCCTACTCTAAAAGAGTACAACATCAACACGTATGCAAGAAAGTGATACGAAATTTATTAACTACATTTTCTGAGTCCATCCGTCAATTTCTACTTTTATCTTAAGTTTCAGTGACTCCAACTGTGCTTCCACATCAAAGCTTCACATACCCTTTCTTTGTGTTCAATCCTGTCCCTACAGCAGTACCACCTTGTGCAAGCTGCTCAAATCACAGGGCAATAAGTTACAAACAGTTCTGAAAAGGAAAAAAGGAGGAAAAGGGAAAAATTTTGACAAAATTTGACAATTCCATATATAACGCTCACCTGATACATGTGAGGTAGAGTGCACTGGACTCTGTCAATTCCATACTTCACCTGCAGCCAAAGAATAAAGCTATTTAAGAGGGAAAAAAGTGTATAAACCTTCTCATCGTCGTTCTGAAGAAGAAAAACTGACTCCTTACTAAATCAATAGGTTCAACGGAAGATGCAACTTATACTTACTTGTGTAGAATAGCCACTGAACTCTTGGCCAAGAGTTAATGGAGTTGCATCTTGGGTATGAGTTCGTCCAATTTTAACGATATCGCTGAACTCAGAAGACTGTTTAAACAATAATAAAGAATAAAACATCGTGGACATTTGGAAATGCATGGAAATTCAGCTATCTTGTCTCAATTTTCTTCTAAATAAAACAACAAAAGTCACACCTTTGAATCTAAAGCATTATACAAGGTTTTCAAATTCGGTATTAATCTTGAATTGATCTCCATTGCAGCTGCAATGTGCATGACCTGCACAAAACATTCACAGAGCTCTTAAAAATGCATCAATAAACTGATGAGTTAACTAATATATGTGTATGTGTGTGTGTGTGTGTGTCTGTATAAACTGCAAATATTGCATATAAATTGTGGTAGTCTTGCATCAAATATCGATATTAGTGTACAAAGAAAGAAAGAAAGAAAACCGTAGAAAAGAAAAGGCTTACAGTGGGGAATGTATCATTAGAAGATTGAGATCTGTTAACATGGTCATTTGGGTGCACAAACTTGTCACCACGCATGTGGCCAAGAATTTCACCGGCTCTGTTTGCAATCACCTGGATCCAGACCACCAAAATCACATCAATGCTCATATTTGCTGGATAAAGTTTCGTTCGGGTATCTTAAACACAACCATGTAAAAAATTCAATAAAACTATCAAAAGCATCAAGGGCATGTTTCCTCGCCACGAATGGGATAGGAAAAGAGAGAAATGTTTTCCTTCTTGTGTTTACTAACAAAAAGATAATTGCTAATTTGGTAGGACGCATATAACGTAAGGAATGGGGAAAGCCAAAAGAGAGAAAGCCAATCTTACTAAATTTTCAACCAATAATCACAGTAATTGCGCTATTAGGATTCCTAGTCCTCACACTAAAAAGGAAATCGAATTGTTTCCAATGCCATTCACTAAGCAATAACAGAAACACGATCATTACATTCCGTTGCAAGTTACTAAACATGCTCGTAAAGTAGAGCGACAAAGGTGGAAAAAATGAATGAGCATTAACCTCATTGGCGTTCATGTTACTTTGAGTGCCACTGCCAGTCTGCCATACAACAAGTGGGAAATGATCATTCAGCTTGCCCTCTGCTACTTCTTGGGCAGCCATCATAATTGCTTTCCCTATCATTGGGTCAAGTCCATACTCCATGTTGACCTGCAATAATATATTTATATAACCACGTTACAACAAACATGGAAAAAAAAAAAAATTAACCTCAATAACTAAACCTCGTTGAGGAAATACAACAAACATGTAGTGTGCCAAAAAAAAAAAGACAACTTTAACGCATTAACAATAGTTAAATGACCCCAGGAATATACAACAAACATGTGATGTGGTACGCGAAAAAAAAAAAAAAAAAAAAAACTTTATGACATCTAACTATAATTCTGTGTCTAACAAAAGACAATCACGAAACAAATGACCACAAAAAAAAGAAAGAGAAAAAACCTTGGCAGCACATTTTTTGAGAATTCCGAAGGCCCGAATGATGGGCTCCGGCATACGCTCACGCTCTCCTCCGATTTCAAAGTTCTGCAACGATCTCTGAGTTTGAGCACCCCATAACCTGAATCAACACACACATAAAGATCAGATTTTTAAGAAAATGTGAGATTCGTTTTGATTGGAAGAAGAAAAACAATTATGAAAAACGACGGAACTTGTCGGACGGAACAAGGATAGGGCCAAAGGTGTCTCTTTCTTCACGAAACGAAGTAGAGTAGAATCTCAAATTCAAAGAGGTGGCCAAACGCGAAGCGACGAGTGTCGTGGATCCAGTCTGTATTTTGCGTGAGATGGTGTACATCGCCATTGATGAACGTGCCTGAAGCTCTGAGAACTGAGAAGAAGAAGCAGCGAAAAAGTTGGAGACCGAGAAATAATGGACACACTGTATACGACGTAATAAAGGGCCCTAGGACACAGCGAACGACGACAATGCTGGGGTCGAATTTATAAGAAGTTTGATATTGTGGGGTTATGGATCATGATTCATGACGCAGCAAAGGATGCGATATTTTTTGGACTGTCGTTTTCTGAAAAATTCCAAGTAGTGCTGCTTGACCGAATAAATACGTCAACATTTCTCAACTTCGGACAGTAGGGTCTTAACAGCTATGATATAAATGAGAAATAATTATATTGCAGGACTGACACCTCCTATAATATTCAAACCAATTTATTAAAGTTTCTTTAAAGAAAGAAAACAGAAAACCTAAAACCTAACGTTGACAATGGGAAGGAGATTGCTGCATTAAAAATGTTCCATGGCCTTCGTACCTAATTAAAGGACCACGATCAACCGTTTCCACTATCGAAACTTCTTTTTTTTTTTTGGTTTATTGGAACACTAATAAGATGTTTGGCTTATTGCTTTTAACTCTAACAGTGTAAAGCTTTTACATGTTAAAGTATGAAACAAAAAAAATGTTACATTGTTCTTTTAGCTTAAATTTTCGATTTCAATTTACTTCTTAAATATCTTATAACTAGCTAGCTTTTAAAACTTAATTTTAACTAATTTTATTACAGTTTTTTCTCTTACAAAATTTAAATCATTATAATATTTTACGATCAAACTATTCCTTTGAACCAACCTTCCAAAAGCATGCAAAGTCTAAATTGATACCCTATCAAAGAGCTACCGTACATGCCGTTGAATGAGATGTACTATGGTACAACTCATGTTTCATATGTTAAAGGATGGCGAAAAGAAATAAATTGAGTTGTTGAAAACCTTCTTTAAAAACGAAGCTTGTTTTTTCTTTTCAAATTTGGGGGAAGAAAAATTGTATACCTGTTTGACATCTTATCATACGTTGAGAAAATAAAAATATGAAAAGCATGTGGTGTACTTGCCTTAACGCCACTTTTATAGACACATTGTTGTTAATTTCATACTTGAAGAGAGAATCTCTCGGGCATGAATAGTAAAACAGCAAGTGTAGCACAAATGCCCAAAATAGCCTGCCCTAACATGTTGCAAATGTGGTTTATTGACAAGGGTGGCACTTCTGCTGTCCCTTTCCCTTTCTTGGTTGGATAACATAACAAACTCCAAATTGAATTACAAATCAGCCCAATATATACATATATATATATATATATATTTATATATAAACTTTCAAATGGGGTAGTGTGCTGTCTTTACCATGAAGAGTATATAATTCTAATGTTCTGTTTAGCTTCGTTGGAACTTTGGAACTGGAAGCACATTTTAATACGATACCTAGGTAGCGGGGAACTTCTTATGTTTTTAACAGAATGTGCGTTCTAATGGTGATCAGTGTGTTCATTTAACAAAAGTAATAGAGAGACGTTTCACAAAATAAAAAATAAAATAAAATAAAATACCACCAGCGGTAAAGGTGGCATAATAGCAAGAAAATGACCTATCAAGACTCTCTCTCTTATGATTCAAGGATTAATACATCTTATTTGTAATGAGGATTCTACTCTTTGAGTGCCAGTTGACAAAAGTATGAATTATATTCCCTTGTCGTTGTAATTGTGATCTTAGCATATTCCTTTAAAGACACTTTGCAGGGTGTAAGAACACCACTAACTAATCCCCTTTTGATTAACAAAAATAAAATAATAATAGAGGGGCATCCACTCCTAACCCGATACCTAACTAAAGGAATGCCACACAACACCTCTCCACGAACGGCCAATCAGTATCAGCGCCTTACATACTTCGCATCTTTTATTTCCTTTGCAGGAAATTAACGATCCCTAAAAAAATAATAAAATGATAATAAGAAGATGTGTACCGTGACGTGCACTCTTGAATAGAAAGGAAAAAGGACGTATGTACTTTTTTTGGATTATTAATAAGTACGTAATGTACTTGCTATAGGGTCATTTTTTATCAAATTAGTGCATTAAAATTCGCTCTCTCCATTAATCACTAAAATGCACTACAACCAACCATGACACCAAAAATATTTAAAAGGTTCTCTAGCTAACTTTTATGTGTTCCCTGTTAAAGTATGTCATAGTGTATATCATAGCGTAAAATTTGCTCAAGTTATAAGATACGATTTAAACTATTGTGGTTTTAACAATTCTTTTAAACACCAAATAATAAAGTTGATTAAATGTCATTTGAGACATACAAGACTGAAAACGAGGTCTGAATCTCAATTTGTTAATGTTTATAGTTTTAGCCATGGAGAGTTCTATAGTAGGGTAGAAAATAGTATGATGTTTTTTTTAAATCCCAATCCATCGCTTTAGAAGAAAAAATCTTGGATCTGAATTTCCCTTTTTTTGTTTTTTTTGGGAAAACTACTAATGATAATTGTTAAGAAGTTTATAGATATCTAATTTTTATTGGGAAACAAATTCAGGGAATAATCTAAGCCAACATAAAGGTTCATAAGTCATAAAACCAAGAAAATGCATCTCAAAATAAGGTTCAAGAAGATAAATATTAAACAAAATTTTTTTGTTCTTATAAACGGGTAAAGAACACGGTGTGATCCTTCTGAGTTAATCCCGGTCAAGCGAGTTGAATCCAAGCGTATTCTTCTTTGTAAGCCACACTGGCCTCACAAGAGGCTTCGCATGTATACACAGCAATCGTAGCCCAATCAAGCGAGTCCACGTCGTTCCTCACTCGGAAGTAATATAGCAACTGAGGCAAAATCTGTGACCACCCAAAATAGCATGATCAGTAGCCAATCTTCCCACGAGATTAAGAATAATAAAAACACAAAGATGCAGTCAATGAATCTAGCTGGGAGAAAAAAATGGCAATCTAAATATTAATAAAAATAAATACATAGAGGACCCTTTCGACGTGGCTTTTAGAAGAACTTGGTCTTTCAAAAGAGCTCTTTGCCAAAACCACAAAATATAATTTCTCAATAAAACTCTTCTAGGAAGAGCTTGAAACTTTTATAAGAACTCAGATAAGACTATTACTCGGTGGAAACATTTTTATACAATTCACTACCGCACCAGTGCCGTTAAGCTCCATTCAAAAAATAGTTCCAAAAAATGACTAAAAGGCCAAAGGTTTTACTTCTTCTACCGTTGAAAAGCATAGGTAAAATAAAAACTATCCTAAACGAGCCCATGTCCAGTTTTCAAGTAACATGTCAATGTGTCTAATCAATACCTGGAATTCAAAACGCAAAGGACCATTGCAGTAGCTGCATTTTGGAATATCGTCCTTAGATGGCTGGCCGCTTGACATGGGCCAGAGTGGTTTGGCACCAGGATCTCTACAATACCTGTTACACATTCAAAGAGAATGAATAAGGAACAGCTTGTGTAGTTCTCATCTATTAACAAAACATAACAGTGTATGAGTGTCGAAGGCTGGTTGCAAAGATGGGACTATGTTTAGGTTCCTTTAAAAAGAGTTTGGAATCATTCATTGATCCATTGCACTGTGCGTTGTTGCAACACCCTTAAAACTTTTACTTGAAAAGTATCAAATACCTTAATACTTGTTCTGGGGCCAAAGAAATTCGTTCTTCGAAAGAGGCCCAACTTTTTCTCTCATCATCACCCTGCTCGTTCACCCAAAAAAGAGAAGCAGATTAGCAATTTTAAGAAGGCAACCTTTTCAAATATAAAGAGAAAATAAAAACTCTCGTTTCAAAGTACAAAAGCGGGTATTTTTCACCTCAAACTCCTGCATCAAGGACATTATGGTATCATCTGTTCGGTTCCTAGTGACCAATGAATTAGCACCCCCATTATCCTCAGACATTTGTGTGTCATATGCACTTTCATCTTCCTGTATAATTTTAAATTCTGGCCATATAGTGGTGCACGCAACTGCTTGCAAAGACATGGAAAGTTATAAATTAAAAACATAGACAATATATGCTCTTCAATAAACCTTGCTAAGCCAGAAAGTAGAAAAGATGTTACATTGAGAACGTTTTCTTTTGTTCATCCACACACAAAAGCCTTCGAATTTTATATTTACCAAGTACCAACCTTTTTGTAGTTCCATAGTCATGGTTGTAGGACCACTAAAGTTACTGTCACAGGAGTTGGAAGCAACTCGCACCCGTTGACAATCATAATCATGACCTAATTGAGAATGCCTGACCTACAAAATATTAAAAAAATATATTGTTATATAAAGAAAAGAATTTTTTTTCTATTCTTTTCTTAATAAGGATATGACAACAAATTAATAAATCTGATTACCCGATGTTTCTCTGAGCAATAATTTGCCACTTTGCAGTTAGGGCACTGTTTGATTCCTTTCCATGTACCACACCAAGTGCAAAGTGCGGCTAGAACATGCAATAATCACGAACATACTATTAGAAGATGGGGGAGAGAATGTTATATACAAACTTTACTTGGAAGAAAGGGGGGAAAAAGTAGAAACATAATGTAAAAGAATATATTGTACACAAACAAATTTTAGCCATTCATATCAATTCTATGAAACCTTGGCACCAAATTCTGATCTCTAACATATAGATCACCTCCAATTGTCACTAAAATATAAAATCCAATCCCAAGCCATTATCCAAAACCCCCTCAATCAATCATGTTCTTAACATCATCATAAGTTGAGAAAGAGAAAAGGGTTGTATAGGTACTGAAGAATAGCCAAGGGAAAGCCACATGAATATATGCTGCAAAATCTAGATTCTAGTGATAATTAACAAACTTACAGATGAGATAAAAATTTAATGTCTACCTCCAGCTCCAGAAGGCTTGTCATCTTTTTTGGGGGGCTCGCTTGAGTAGAAAGGATTAGCGCGTGGTAATTGGCAACGGAAAACCTTCACACTGGAATATTCATACATAACAATCAGAAACACCAATAAGAAGGGCAAATTTAAATAAAAAAAAAAAAAAAAAGTAAACTTTTATACTTGGAACAACAAGCAATACCTTCTGGAAGGTTTTTCCGGATGACGCTTCCACTGCTCGTGTTGATCTCGGCGAAGACAAACCAATGATGTGCAAATAAACACGAATATTGTACGGTGAAATGCATATTCCATATCCTCCGGTGCATACACCTAGAGCATTCGGCGGAGAGGAAACAACTTAAAGAAACGATTTTCTCTCCAAAATTTCATAATTCAAATACACAAGTCAATTGGCAACCTGATTGATGAAACCTCAAACTAAGTTCATGGTATGAAACAACTTGAAAAAGGGATTTTATCACCCAAAAAAAAAATCAAATACAAATACCTGAAGCAGGAACTGCAAAGGTTCTCCACATATGTCACAAAGAAAAGACCTTCCTGAAGGCAAATTTATAGGATCCAACCAAGCCTAACAAAATAAATTAATAAATTAACTGAAAATTCACAAAAACAATTGCCCATAAAAGAGTGAAAAAAAAAGGGGCTTCTGATGACATACGGGTAAGCCTCCAGCCTTGGAAGGAAAGAAATGGCGAAGAAGAGAACGACTGCTTTTCGCCTTTTTGACGAAACCTAAAACAACAAAATCATTTGATTCTTCTTCTTCATCGTCATCAATGACTTCTTGTTCTTCTTCCTCTTCATCATCACCATCCAAGGAGGTGATTCGGAGCCCCCTGAGCTCTTCCACTGCATCACTACGTGCCATTTTCTCCAATTGGGAGGAATCTCCAAGCAAAACAAGAAATTACCACCTAGTCAAAATCCCCAAAATGCTTCAAGGTTCAAACTTTGTAAAAATTGAATATGGATATGAAACGAATTCTCCCCTTTCTTACCGGAAATTGCAGTAGGATCGGCAAAAGTGTACGTCAGGTCTCTCTCAGAATTTCTTCGTTCTTATTCAGATTTTCTTTCAAGTAGAATTTTAGGGTTTATGAAGGTCCACAATTTGGGAATTTTTCTTGACAAGTTTCAATTTTTCCTTTCTCTCAGCTTAGTTAACGTACAATCATGAAGCGCGATGAACGACAGAACTGAAATAAGGGGCGGTTGGTGCTGACTGCTGAGAGAGATGCTGGGTTTAGGGTTTATCTTCGTTTTTTTTTTTTTTTAATTTAAATTTATTTTTTAGTTTTTTGCTCTTGGGCCCCAACCTTTATCTTGTGTTGCACGTTGGTCCTCAACTTTTTTTTAGACATTTATTAGATACCTAACTTTGCACAAAGCTTCCATCTTAGTACTAAAAGAACACAAGGACCACCAGTTCCCGATTATTAATCAGGGTACTTTTCTCATGTCAAAAAGATTAGGCCTCGACATGGTTTTTGGTTTTTTTGTTTTCTTGCCTAATATTTTATCGCTTTTTAGATCTCATGATAAAAAGACATGAAAAAACGACTTTGAAAATAGTAAACGACAGTAAGTTGAAGAGCATAACAAAGACAATAAATCTGAAAACGACAATGACTTGAACACGAGATAAAAAAAAATTCCAACTTTTGCCTTGCAATATAGTTTGTTACCGCCTTCCTTGAAAAAATAAAAAAATAAAAACAACAAGAAGGTACATAACGACTATGAAAATCTCAAAGACAAGAAAGTTGAAAGCGGCAATAAATTGAAAACGACATAATTACATAACTGTAGAACACGACCAAAAAAAAAAAAAAAGAACAATATGTCAAAAAAGAAAACGACAATAGCTCGAAAAACGACATTTCACTAGAGCTCTTTACTTTGTGAACAGTCCAATGTAAATGCGAGCCCTTAATTTTAATTTTGAAAACCACAGAGATTTTAAGTTGAAAAGAACTTGTCTAGAACACCCTCCATTTGACTGGCAGAGCAGCAAAGGGAGAAGGGGAGCATATTATAGAAGATAAAGCTAAATAGATGTTTGATGCAAATTGAATAGATTTTGTTCTCATATGCAAAAAGGACAGCAATGTGCCCTCTAGCTTTTTTTCACCATACGACATTATATCTTCATTGAATGAGTTCTCTTTATCTATATAAAACCTACTTAACAGCAACTATTAATACACTGCATTTTAGAAGGGAAACAAAAGAGGATTTTAACTGCTGAGGTTTTCATGCATTTTGCATAACTTGCTACTTTTGATGCAGCACTACTTTGTGTCATTGGCTACTCCGTGTATACTAATAAAATTTTGCACAACAACATAACGTGATCACCTCTGTTGCCTCTATAATTACTGTATTTGCAAACTAAAAGACATATTTTTGGAGAGAACAATCCTATGAGCCCATTTAAAAAATAATAATTATAATAATGCTAAGAGATACCAATCTTAATACTGATTTTTTGTATCAATTAGATGTTGTTATTCTTTTGGCCGTACTTATTTAAAAGATAATCATATCAATTAAGGAGACAGATTGTATTTATTAATAAATAGATGACAACTAAGAGTATAAAAAAGTTGAGATTAAAGTTTGTATTTAGGTACTACTATTTAAAGTTTAGGAACTCTTAATATTAGTCAACATAAAACGTTAGACTAGCTGTAAAAAAAACACTCTACTTGTAAGATTTTATTTTGAACTGTCAGATTTGTATCAAGTTTTATCACTTTTGCATTTCTTTTTTCTTTGGATGCAATTTCGATGAAATTTAATATTTAGAAACACTCACTATCACCTTACCCAGGCAACATAAATAAGAAAGAAAGGCATCTTGTAAAATATTATTTTTAAAGAGAAAAAATTACATGTTTTGCCACGTTTAAAAAATGTATTTATTCATATCATACTACCACTCATATATTATCGACGTATGACATAGTTTCAAAGACAGACATTTATGAAAATTCTCCATTTTTCAATTATCAAATTCCTAACTTTTTTTGGTCTCGAAACAAACAATACAATCTTCAATTCAATTTCCTAGTCATAGGCACCAGGATTCTCAAAGAGGAAAGCTTCAACAACTCTGTACATGCCAATTGCTCTTTCTTTGCCGGCCCTGATCTCTTCCTCATTGATTTCAACGTCTTGTGCAATGTGGTGTTCACTTCTCATCCTACAAACACACCCTCCTTCTGAAGCCTTCTCAAACCCTACCTCATAACCAATGTATTCAATCTTATCCGCCAACATATCTCCTTCAGTCAGAGTGTACTTGCACCTAAAATTCTCCTCATCTAGGCTGTCAATTCTTTGCCTCATGTACCTATAACGACCACCCAAAAATTGCTATTTCGGTTTATCAACAAATTCACAGTCTGAACAAATATTCACTGTTAAATTAAACTTGCAACTACATACTCTAAAATTATGTACGCATACGTACCCCTAGCGAAATTGATTTGCATGATGGTTCCGGGGCCACCGTTGCCCTGGACGATGTCGATGCTGTGGATGGCCTGAGGCATGAGCTTGTGGACAAGGTTGTGGGAGTCTAGGATGATTGCTTTGAGCATCCTATGTGGAGGTACAGGACTAGCAAATTCCTGCATCAAAGTTGTGACACCCATTTTGTTGAGAGGAAATAGGGAGATTTTGTTGCATATGTTCTAAGTTGTGCATATGGATGATATAGATGACAACAAAGCTGTATTTGTGGATTGAAATTTTGAGCAAATTGAAAGTTTTCCTACTATAGAAAATAAAAATAAATAGGAGGCTTTGAATTCTAAGAATGCTGGCCTTGAGAGTCTAAACGTTAATTAATTCGTAGATTTTTTTTTTTTTTATAAGAAAAATTAAAGCTTGGGAACGCAATATTTAACCCCAAGGAGACTTCCAATTGCACCAAACAGAAATTTTGTGTTTTCATTAGCACATGGATTGGTTTGTTTTTCTTTTCATGAAAAAAAATAATACTAATACAATAGCAGACAATGCATATCTTAAAGAACACATCCGGTTGACAAATTAACAACCAAATTACTACTATTCATACCTCTCGCATCACGTCATATGAATAAACTTTTAACACAAGGGGAAATATATATTCCAGAGTTCATGATGTTGATTGAATATAGTTGACGTGGACATCAAATATTTATTAAATAAGTGGGCCAGGTAGGCATGATGATGTAATACATTCACTATAAATAATTTTTAAACAAACCATATATATATATATATATATATATATCATTATTGGATGAGTATATTACATAAACACGATGAAGTGGTATACAAATAATTCGGGATTGACTAAGATGTAGGTCTAAAGGACTTGGTACAATTGATCATTCTCTTTCGTATCTTGTTCAGTGTAGCATTCAGCTCAGCATTTTGCAAATGCAGCCTCCATCATCCACAAACAAACATTTATACACTACAGATGTCTAGATGTTTTCTTTTATCACGTCTCCTTCAATCACTGTATACTTGCATGTGTGACTCTTCATTTCTAGCTCATCTGTCCTGAGCCTTGCATGTTTGGATTTACATGTACAATAATCACATAATTCGGTGGTGGAGTTAGAAAAATTTTTCGGTAGAATAAAATTTAAATAATTTGACTCTTTCGTATTTTAATCTCTGTGATAGATGAAATCTATAACTAGGTTATAATAATAATATAAAATTTAGGCTCAAAAGCTTATATAGTTTACACAACTATGTTGGGCCTTGATTTAATTGAATGCAAAGTTATAATCTCTATTAACAGTGAGGATACGAATATACTTTTTTAAATAACTAAAATATTTACAAAAATATTGTACACAAAAATGGAAATTTTAAAATTTTAGTAAAGGTATGTGCTCTAGAATTGAGAGGTACGTCCCTCAACTCCGAACCATATTAACAACAAAGCAAATATAGTCAAACCCTGGAGCAACTGGTGATTCAATCTCATTGAGAAAAACTTGCCAAGCCCTTTTTTTCTGTTTCTCTAGAAAAGCTCAGTAAAAATCCGGATCAGTTGGGAAAAGGGTTACTTTATATTATATTTTTCTTGATTTGTTGCATGATTCAATTGCCGTTCTTTGTTGAAATTCGAAGATGATAATACCGTACTCTGGCCGCCCAAACAGAAAACATCCACATTTGACTATTATGTTAATCCAACTTTTGTTTTGTCTTTTTTTTTTTTTTTCTTTTGAAATTTTGGCATATGCTTTAACCACTAACTACATAAAGTTGTTGTAACAGTATTTAAATGTTTCAAAAAAATGCACATTAATGGTTGTACCAATGGGCCACAATTTTTTGGGGTTAGAAACAGCCAGTAAAGACCAAAAAGCCTTGTTTATATATGTAAGCTCCGGTCACCGTGAATGGTTGGATATCGCGACAAGAGAATAATCTATTAGAGCTCCCTCTTATTATTTAAGGATTAATTCTTCTTGTTCGTAATAAGGTTATAATTGTGCGTGAGCATGTTAATTATAGCTTAAGCTGTTGTGACTTAAGCTCTCTGAATACTAATAAACAACAGCATGGGTCAGGTTTCCTTACTATTCCACTTATCGTCTTAATAAATTTCTTTGAAGACGTTGAGCAGGGCTGTGGGTACACCACTAATCCATGACCCATGAAATTTAAATTATTAGAGAATTAATTAGCATAAAGATCATAGAAAAAAGCTAAATGGGGACTAAAGCCAGCTCAAGCGTAATTAGTTTGATCAGCGAAAGCTGCTAATTTGTAAATTATACAGGTGGAGAAAGGTCAAAAGACACATTCCCAAATTGCAATAAAGGAGAAAGGTCGGATTCAATTTTGTAAATCTTCCAAATGGACTAAAGAAACTTCGAGAAGATTATCATCTAATACAGGATCAGTACCAAAAATATACATGCTGTGAGCTTTCTAAGTAGCTTTTCCTATCTGCCAAGGCCAGGACACAAATATAGGTACAAATAACAGCCACAAATCAGTTTTTAATACACACACGAGTAAATAGTAATAATGTGACTTCTTTTTTAGCATACTAGTTGGAGTATGTGAAATGCAAGTAATTAGTTGTAATTGAAGTTTTTATAAGATATATTACGAATAAAAGAATAAATAGAGGAAACAAATTTTTTAGAGATTCAAAAAGAAAATAATGTTGCACAAATAACCTCTAAAAATGTGCATTTGTTTTATTTTGGCAGTCGACATTCACTTTTAGATCTAACTATCTTGAGATTTATGAAATATACAGTTTGCATCTAGTTATCATGGCGATAGTTTTTCGCACGAGTATATTTGGTTGGTTCTACAAGAAATAAAATAGTAAAAGAAATAAAGAGATCAAGAAATTTTCTTTTTAAAAGGAAAAATGTGACACCTTTTAATTTTTATTTGAAGTATTTATTATGCTTTTATGATTTGTTTCAAAAATTTTTTATTACTTTATATTTTTTACAATTCTCATGATGTGTGTCATGTTAGTTTTTGTTTGAAAATAAATAATTTATGAATTACGGAGTCAAAACTTTTTTTGAAGGAATTATGGAGTCAAAACTGTATATTTCATCAATCAAGCAAACTTTTGATTTAGTTCTTCAATTCAGATTAACCCAAAAATATTAAAGCTCACACACATAAATTTGACCATGATAGAAATGAAAAGAACTAACTGCATTATAAGTCAAAATTGATCACAAACAATGAGAGTATTTTAGAGAGATAGTTGAATGTTTGAAAAATCTATGATAAAAATGGATAAAGAAGGATAGAGAAAAAATTAAAAAGGTGTCAATTGGAAAAAGATAGAAAAACCTTGGGGTTAAGAGATTGTAATAGACAAATATAGCCAAAAAAAGGAAAAAGAAAAAGTAAACAACAAAAAGGCAAAGCATCAAATGTAAAAAACAATGGTAAACAAATATAATTTAAAGAAAAAAATATAGATTACTGTACAATACCAAATAAGCGAAAACCTTAAAAAAAGAAAGAGCAAAAAAAAGAGAAAAATACAAAAATTAAGAAGGGAAAAAATAAACATCGGTCGCAAAAGACAATGTTAGACAAATAGAGTTCAAAAAAAGCACCAAAACAATGTATTTAAAAAAGAAGAAGAAGATTGAAATGTAAGGCTATGATAGACAATGAAACACTAAAAAATGAAAAGAAAAAGGTAAAAAAAAAAAAAAAAAAGATCAACAAAACAAAATAAATGAGTGGTTGCAGGCATAAACTAACGGTAAAACTATGTCCTGAATGAATTCGTATGTCTACCCTAAGTTCAAAAAATAAATAAATAAAAGAAAGAAAAAAGAAAGGTGAGGCATGAAATGACGTTGGAAAGCAACAACATGCAAATAAAGAGATGAGAAGCAAAAGAAAAAGAATGAAGTTTTTTTTTTTTTTTTGGAGGAAAAAAAGGACAAAAAAAACCAAAAAAGTAAAAAACAAAAAAAAAAAGGAAAAATAACCAAAACATTTGTCTTGGACAACCAACAAATGCACAGTGGATGGGTATACTCTCTTTTATTATAGTTAAGATATCATAAATTGCTCTCAAAATTAACAAGATTCTCATCAACATAAGAATGATTCCAATGAACCGTTCATCGTTGACACATGAAGATTGCACATTCGTTGTGAGAGTAATTACAAAGCAACCCCTGAAAAATGGGGAATTATAGAAGAGGCCTTCACAAGGCTAACTCAGATAAAACAGCGCAAAATTTAACATTGTATTTTTAGCCACACGTGCGGATTCTTTTTCTATCATTTGAACAAGTATTCCATTCATGAAATCCAAACATGGTTCTTTCATGCTCTGCCATCATGTCCAATAACAGCCCCTTTAGATCCTCCAAACTGCCCTTCTCCTAATACGGCAGACACAACAAGAACAACATTTAAATGTCAATTTAATTACAACATATATATATATATATGTATGTATATACACGTTGCTTAATGAGCACAATGATTATGTAGCTGACTTCTTTCACGTTTCATCAAGACTGCCATTTCTTGCATGAAGTCACAAAACCGCTGCTTTTTTGCAAATATTTCTTCAGTATCATCCAGCCAAATATAATATTTATTTTTTTCAATTGGAAATTCTTGGGAAAAAAAATAAATTAAACTCACTTCATCATCGTCGTCTCCTAAGAAGCCAAATAATCCGGCGTCGTATATGGTTCTCACATTCAAAATGTACCCCATAATAAAATAGAAGTGACATATATTATAGCTTCAATTAATGTATAAAAATATGTAACATTTATATACACATACTTGAATAAGCCTCTTGAATTTTCTGAAACCTCTTCTTGGCTTCTCCAGCAACTTTGGGGTCCTTCATCCACCTATCCGGATGCCATTTCTACCCAGAACAATAAACAAACAAACAAACAAATAAAATATCAAAAAAAGAGCCAAACTTGGGATAAAACAAATGAATTAAGTAAATTAATCCCAGAAAGAAATTAGCATTTATTATTAATCACTTAATTACCAGAGCAAGTCTCCAATAAGCGTCGCGAATTTGAGTGGCAGTGGCTTGTTTGCCTACTCCAAGAACAGAATAGTGACAACATAACCCCCTTTTGCCGGATTCGACCTTGGCATCCGACATTTTTTCATGATATGTACGACAAAAAAATATTTTTTACTAAAATTAATTATAGCTTTTTGGAAAATGCGAAGTGTCCTGACCTTGATGTAGGGAAAAAAGAAAGCGTGATGAATTTGAGGGTAGGCGGTAAACTTCCTATGCTTAAAGACATTTTTTTTAACAAAATTTAATTCAATTGCCGTCGACCCAAGAGTTCGTTTGCCGTTTTTCACTGGCCAAAATTTATTAAAAAGAAAAAGTGTGCATTTGCTACGGACCAAAATTTGGAAGTTGCATCTGCCAAGGGGCAAGGACCACCTACCTTTCCAGCCAACCACAAGATTTGTAATGAATTAAAAAATATATATAAATAAGTAAATAAAATAACCATTTGCTTCAATTTAGTCTAGATAAATAATTTATCTACACGACTGCATGTGCAAGTACACCTATCAAGCATAAAGAACTGAAATTTGGTCTAGAGTTTTCTTTCTTTCTTTCTTTTTTTTAATTTTTGTTGTTGATTCAAAGCTATATTTTTCAACCATCACAATGGAAAACATGGAATCTATGAACAAAATCATTTGTTTGTTATCCACACCAAGAAGGCAGGGCAGGAGTTTTCTAAAACGAACTCACTCATACACATATACAGGCAACAGGACTTATTGCTGCAGTTAATTCTATAGCAAAAAAAATAAAAAATGCAAGGGAAAAAATATATATAGTGAAAAGCTCTCTCCCTGTAACAAATTCAGAAAGAAAAAAATAAAAAATCACCCATCAGCTTGTCACACTTCTACTTTCTGTTCCCGGTTTTGCGTTTCATGTCAACCGGGGCTGGCTGCCTCCCCATCCGATGTGGGACTCCGTTTGATACTTTCCAAGAAGGTGAAGGGCCAAGAGAAGGACTAAAATTTTTGCTACAAAAGTTTCAGGGAAAAAAAAATGTCTTGTTAGAAGAAAACCATGTTTAGTTTAGCAGTAGGCTGAAAGTGAAACTGAAATGAAGCAATGTCAATAGAGATAAGTTCTCTTTTACCTTATATCTGGGCTCTTTGTTGGTTTTGTGTTAAGTTTCTTGGTCTTTGACTCAATACCATTGGTTAAGCCACTAAGTTTGGTCTGATTGAATTGCCAAAGCAAGTCTGGCTCTGAAGAGTCGCTGGTGGCAGCGTCAAGATCATCGGAGTCTTCAGTACTAACGACACCGTTGAACCGGTTTCCTCCCATGAACACGTTGTATGATTGTTCCGTGTAAACCTTGGTAGAATCCGGGAGATATTTTTGGTAAAACATGTCGGATAAGTTTCCATTTTCGTCTGTTTCCCAACATGATTCAAGAGGGTTTCCAACCCTGCTTACTTCTTGCTTGTTCACCATGACCTTATCAACCCACTCACCACCCGAGCTCATTTCTTTGTCCTCTTCCCCATAGTTCTGGCCAGGACCACTAACTGGGGGCCAGGGTGGTGAGTTTGCTAGTAGCTCATCAAGATCAAAGCTTTGCTGCCTCTTTTGCCTAGAGGCAGACTTTTTGTTATTCTGCAAAATAATTTGATGAAGAATCAGACTAGAAATTTTGAATTTAAATTAGTGTAGTTATCCTTTAGGATATAATCTAGCTTTACTACTTAATTTTGAATTGGGTTTATGTTCATCTCGTAAGCGTATTTAAAATTCAGTTATGTTTACCTTTTATTTTTATTTCTCTATAAATAGCTGGTGATTTAATGTTGATTCAGAGAAAATGCTTATGAATGGCTATTGATATTAGTCATTTTCCTCCTCTTGAGTCCTTGCTCTTCTCCTTGTTCGTCTCCTTTTGGTTCTATTTTTATCTCTCTAGTCATTCTTTTCCATTCTTCTTTCTCTGTTCTCTCTATTATCTGTGTCCTACATCATAATTACATCAATATTTGCCTATTTGAGTTCCCTACAATTATAACCAAATGAGACAAGAATCGTAAAATTTGATTTTAAAGTAACATGTTGGATATAGTGAAATTAGGAAGGTCTTTACTAGGAATATCCAAAATGAAGTATTTCTACTAAACTAGTTATGAATCCAAGTATTTTACCTCCACGTTGGCTACACCAGTCAAGATATCTGGACTCTGAAGTTTAGACTGAAAAGGTGACATTTCACTAGCTTTGGACCTGTACTTGTCAGAGCCGCCAGATACAGAGAATTGGTTGTGCTCCGCTTCGTCTTCTTTCCTGCCCAATGCTGCCTTAAGACTGGCAATCTGGTGCCAGTTAAAGTTTCAAAAATCAGTGAGACTTGAAGAAAGATCGGTAACCACAAGGGGAAGACATGATTTGAGAAAAAAGGGAAAAAAATGAAAATGAAAAGCAACCTGCTCTTTAAGTTCTTTGACATCTGCACTATCTTTGTTCACCTTGGCAGCCCCAAGTTCAACTGTGGCGACACGCTCGGCAAATTTAAGTGTGCTTATTGTTTCACCAATGGCATCTGACCCAGGGCTTATGTGAACAAACATTAATGTCTTGGCTTGCCCTCCTATAGATAGTTGATAGGATCGCAAAACAATGATCATAACACTTTCAGAAAAAGAAAAGGAAAAAAAACCTGGAACCAACATATAAGAGAGTACACTTTCTTACCAAGTGAATCTTGGAGCAGCTGTGTGAGTTTGCTGTTCCTGTAAGGGACATGAGGATTCTTTTGGGCAAGGGAAGAGATTACATCACCCAAGGCAGAGAGAGATTTGTTGATATGTTGTGCTTCTTTCAATCTATCTCCAGTCACCTCAGACTTATCTACTCTCTCACTCCCAGCTAAATCCACCAGATGCATGCAGCCACGAAGGATAGTTCCAGAAGTCAAATCCCTTCCTTGAACGTGAACTGTCAAGCAACTGCATTTTCATAGATATTAAAGCTAGCTAGTTAGTGTTCAATTTTCATCAAGCATCATGCATGGAACTTGGAAAAGAGGACTAGATGAATACCTGTGAGAGCGACTACTGCGGTCGTTCAAGGCTGTTGCACCCACAGCACGATTCCTTTGTCCGAGATTCATGAGGTCTATTACATCAGCTGTTGATGATACTGGAACAAGATTTGCTTCAGGTACACTAAGTCCTGTTTGGGAACTGTTCCGAATTTCTAATGTGTCCATAATTAAGGAAACTCAACAATGGGATACCTCAGCATTGTCTCAAGAAGCAAAGCGTTTACTGTGTTATTAAAATAAATTTTGCATAGATTTTGAAATGTAACTTTGATATGCAAATGAAAGTTGATACTTATTTTGACAAATATAAACTCATTCTTGGGATTTCAATTTGACTCTCTTAGGAAAAGAGTAAGGAAAAAAAAAGGATATCTTTTGTTACTTCCATCTGTAACAAGAAGATCCCTCACTTGCTCATTATAGATCTCGATCATCTGGACCGAAACATTATAGCAGAAAGTATCCTTTCTCTGATCTGCTATTATGAACAAATCGCCCAATGCCCTATAATTTACTCCCCGGCTTTTCTCAGTGAGTTCTCTGGGTCCACTCTAGACAAGTAAAAAAAATTAAATTAAATTAAAAAGTTCAAAGAAATTTACACTTGAACATAAAGTTACATACAATAGTATTTGTCTAGACAATTTGCATTGAAGAAATGTCGTGTCATACCATAGTGTAAGTTTTTCCTGACCCCGTCTGGCCATATGCAAATATACAGACATTGTAGCCATCAAGAACTGAACGTACAAGTGGCTGCATATCAGAGAAGACTTCCGCTGCAAGAGAAGGCGATTTTAGAGTAATGTTGAAATAGAAAGAATCTGGGAGAAAAATACAAAAGAAACAATTATGGACCTTGAGTTGCAGATGGCCCAAAAACTTTGTTAAAGCAGAAAGACTTGCGTCCTTTCCCATGCCTTGAAGGGGTGTTAAGGGTAATGTTTCCATCTTCTATATGATCCACAGTGCTCAAGGAATTTGGTTGTCCAGACAAGAAGGGTCTCACTCGACAGTAAACTCTGATGCTTCCTAGTTGACATGACAAGTAAACAATTAATACTCCTTCGAATAGAAATACCATGGGAAGACTGATACTTGAAATCAGGCATAAGATAATAATTTATACCTTTGAGATCCTGTACTTGGTTGTATAATTTACGGTTCTCCTCGAGAACTCTATGATAACCCGATGCAGCGTGAGCTAGGCCGTGAATATGCAAACCTGGAAAAAGAATATGTGAGATCTTTGCAAACAATAATGTGAGAAGTCAAACAGTGGCACGGATGCCAGCTTGGCATGAACTGCAAGACTAGTATGCAAACTTTATTCTGACACATACCCAGACTGTGAAACTCTTCGTGAAACTTCATTTGCATAAATTTCATTCCAGCTTTTGTTGTATGAATAGTATTCTTGAGGTCCTATAAAATATAAAACCAGTATGAATACCTTTAACGGTAAATTTTAAATAGAATGATGGTATATCTTAATTGTTGCCTACCTGAATTTCTCTTTGCTGTTGATCAAATATCATTTTCTGTTTTAACAGCTGCCTTTTCGATTCCTCGTCAGAAATGCAACTCTTTTCAAAGCGCTCTTTCTGCATCATATTGCCATTTTTGTCTACCATCTGAATTTTCATGATAGCAAAGGCAGAACAATAAGAATGAAGTCAATAACAGTTAAACAATATAGCACGCGTATGCTTAGGTGCAATTTGAAGATAAAAGAACAAAAGAATACCTTTCTATCACCAAAAGTAGTTCTAGTTGAGGGCTTGTTTCCATGAGAAACAGACATTTCTACTGGAGTTGCTTTTGCCTGAAGATTAAGTTGATAAGTAAACAAAGAACTAGTTAACTTTATTGTGGAATAAAATAATAAATGTATAAAAATTCCTAGTATCAACATGATCATATGAATGAACACTTAATTTGATTTAAACTAATATACCATCTCATATTGGCTTGAGATGCGCTGTTCAAATTCCTCCACTACCTTACTTAACACAGATTCCACCAACTGTTCAAAGCAAGGGAAAAAAAAGCTAAATGAGCTTGGTAAAGAGCAAAAAACAAATTTTTTGGATGCTTTGATAATAGCTTGCAGCAGTGAGCATAAATTACAAAACTTACCATGGGAACTTCTTCAGGCTTCTTATCTAATAAAACTGCACGAACAAGCATACTCAAGGAGGGAGAACCGGACTGCAGAAGTGAAGATTAAAAAAAACGTCATTCTTCTTAGGAATCTTCAAAAAGATTGCAGTAGAGACGAAGAATAAAAGAACTAAGCTTACCAACCATTTTATTAGAGTCAAGATCATTGGATAAAGTGTGTAAAGATTTTTCGGTCATTGATGAGTTCCTTGACAAGGAATTCGTAAATGGCTCCGAATTTTTTCTAACGAAAGATTTCGTCGAGGGGAGAACTTTTACATTTCCACCAAATTTCCACACTCCATTGCCCCCACTCTGTTTCCAGTCACAGTAGGACTTGAGCGCCAAAACACTATTCACAACCCTTGTCGTTTTGCCTCCCTGGACAAAACATGAAACATACTATTAGTCCCACAAAAACCCATGTCAGAAACGGACGTTTTTCAATTAGCAGGCACAAGTTTCTGAAAAGATAAGCGCAAACGATTTCTTGCCAAGATTTTTAATCTGAATTGGGTTAATAGAAACGTACTTGTTCCAAATCCGAGGCCTCGAAAGTGGGAATTCCCATTTCTTGAATAGCCACGAGAAAGTTTCTCACATTCTCAAAGTACTGAAATGCAGACAATGCAGCTCCATCAGGGATCAAAGCGGCATCGCATGGACTTTCCACCACCTGAGAGACCAAAAAATTAAACAATGTGAATATATACAGCTACATAACAGAGGAAAATGAAATTTGGACAGAGAAGAAAGGAAAGAAAAAGAGAGAGAGAGGAAACAAACGAGAGATTAGATTCACCTTGGGCACAGCTCCAGGTTGAACTTTATTGAGGACATTGCAGAGGATAATTCCACTTCTCAATCCAAGTCTAAACTCTTCCTCGGAGGGCTCTGCAGGCAAATCCTTAGCCGCCACAACTCCGACCATCTTTCTCAGCCACCCGGCAGCTTCATATCTTCTTGATGCTATGAGAATGATTGAGCTCATTTTTAGCATTACTAGCAAAATAAATCTAAGAACTAAACCATATTTTCCGAAAGTACACAAGAATCTAAAAATTTGGAGAATTGGAAACGTAATCAAGCGTATCGGAGAATATAAAGCAGTACATTCATAAAATAAATAAATAAATAAAATTTAAAGAAAACTATACAAGAATTTAACAAAAACTTGAAATTCAAACAAAAACGGAATAAACAGTGAAAATACCAGAGAATTTTGAAGAAGAAGAAGAAGAAAAATAAAACTCAGCTCACATGAAAACAAAAGGAAGACATAATAATCATTAATTACCAGCTTCCTCAGCTCTTCTTGACTCCAAATCAAGCTCCTTATGGCGATTCCCGTGCTGCTGGAGCACATCCTCCACCACCGACGCAACCGAGAACAGCATCGTCCCCTCCGCCGCCGCTGCCGCCATTGCCATTGACGTCGCTCACTGGCTTCTCGTCAAACAACGACTTTCTGCTACAATTTGCAGCGGTGAAAATTCACGAAAATCAACAATCAAACCAACATCATACAATGCGCTTGATCTTTCTCGCTCCAAACAGATCTTGCTGAAGAGAAAAATCTGCGTGTTGTTAAAGCTAAAGCTGGAGCTGTAAATGTAGCAGTTGTTGTTGATGATGAAGAAGAAAGATGATAATGAGGTTTCTTTGTTTCCACTTCAGATTCTCACATTCTCCATGACCACCTTTTGCTTTTTTTTTTTCTTTTTATTTGGTCTAGAAAGCAAAGCTGCATATTATTATCCCTCTCCCCCATTACTTTATACTCTGTGAAGTGTGTGACCGTCTTTCTCTCTCTAACTCAGCTTTCTCTCTCCCGAAGCTGTTCCCAGACCACCCGTCATTTAAAATTAAAAAAAACGACTTTTTAACAACAAAATCAAAATTTTCTCACCAACAAAATCCGCGACAGTCGCGTTGCGCGCGTGCTCTTGCAAATGAGATGCGGAAATATGTAATTTAATACGCGTGCTCGTCACGCTCTCGTAGAGGAGGTGAGGCCGTAGATTTTTTTTTTTTTCTTGAAATCCAAGATTTGGCTATAGGACTTTGGATCCGGTCAGTTCAGGGACATCCAAATTAGTTATTACTTTATTATTGTTAAAAAAAAAAAAAACATATGTAGAGCACACATATACTAAGATACAGAATCTCACATTACATACTAATTCAACAGCTATTTTCTGTGATGGCGAAAAAATAATGCGACAAAATATATTGTGGTCAAATTACGGATACAATATATTGCTTAGACAATACTAAAAATCATGGACTAATAATAATAATAATAATAATATTATTATTATTATTATTTGAAATCAATAATATCATGACTATTAATACTTTTTTAAGGATTTAATATCAATACTTTGATATTTTACATTTTGAACATTTGAACATTGAAGGAAAACTCACGCGACAAAAGAAATTGTCCACGGATTATGAATACTATAATTTATTTTTGAAAATGAAGAAATATTCAAACGTATGAAAAGACACTACAAATATCGATCTATACACACAATATTCTACCGCAGGAAGCACAATGATAGGTTCCATAGAAATATGCTTCTATTTATTTTTAGTTATGAAATTCCTTAATTTAAGAGATTTAATAGTGTTAGCTAACTTGCCTGTTTTTCAACTATGATTTGTAAACTCCTTACCCCCTGTTTGGCAATTGTGGTTCCCACCACAATCTCAGTTATGAACAGTAAAAAGTTCTCACATGCTACAATAACAATAAAAAAATTGGCTACAGTAAAAAGTCCTCACATGCTACAGTAACAGTGGTTCCCACCACTCTTCCAAGTGAGTGTTTGCAATTCCCTTAGTTCATGTACGTAGGCACATTGTCCCTTAAACATTTTATGGGTAACAACAGTAAACGAAAACATCATAAAATGTAGTTGCACCAAATATAAAAACTCATATATGGCTTTTTAACATTTCATATGCAAACAATGGAAACCCACAGAGAAACTTATAGCATTGAGGCCATATGAAAACCCACAGAGAAATCATGCAGGCAAAAAAGCAAAAACAAACGACATAAAACACGAACTAATTGAGCTAAAAACCACTATTATTACAAACAAAAAGATTACAAAACGCAATAGGGCAAGGCCTTTCAACACCAAGGGAAGAAAACGACAACAAATTGCAAGCAGTTGGCAAACATGTGTTGCTATGAGTAGCGAAGGCCAATGCACGCCACCAGATAACTCCCCGCCACCCGCATGCCCATCTTAACTGCGATCCAGCAATTCTTCTTCTTTACAGATGCCACGAACTCCACCCTAATCTCTGTGTTCGACGGCGAACTTGTAAAAGAAATTTGGCGTCCGGAGGTCTAGTGGACCTCCGCCAGGAATGCTCCATTATTGTTTTTTCGAGTCGATGCCCCTTGACTATTTCTTTCTTTTCTCAAAAAAAAAAAAAGGGTTATGACTACTATAACTCTAGGATAATAGTAACAGAAGCGGTAGTAATAGTTGTAATGATCTAAATAATAAGCAAATACCAATTAAGTTAAAATGTATACACACACATATACATATATATATATATATATGAGGTAAGGGGGCGTGGTTTGGGATTTGTTGGGGACAGGTTTCATTCCGCATTATTAAGAAAATTAAATTATAAAAAATTGATAAGAAATTGTTATCACTTACATCATAGAAACAATAAGGCAAAGATAATGGCATTATTATTGGTTAGGGTACCATTGATTGATGAATTGTAATTTTCCATTTATGCAATGTCAGTTTCCTAATTTTAATATTAAAGTAATTTGGTAAATTTTTCTGTAAAAAAAGATTCCTAATCACGATATTATATAGGTATATGAATGCATATATATGTGTACACTGCAATATCGCTATACTGAGTTTTTTGTGTAAGTCTAGAGAAGGGAAATTAAAGCTTAATTAAAAAATCATGTAAAATATAAATCTTCCCGCTTAAAAAAAAAAAACCATGAATGTTGTTTTGTACGTTCAAAAATTTTGTGCAATGTTTAAATCAAATTGGAGGTGGGTGGATTTGTCCATAATGTTTGTTCGCATTACGTCCTCTTTTTTTTATTATTATTTTTTTTAAGAGTTGTAGACTAGGTCATGTTGGATTGGATTGCTAGTTAATTACTCTTTGCTTATTCTTTTGCCAAATTCAAATGTTCCTCAGGCTCCTTTTCATCAAAAAGGAGGAAAAATAATTTAAAAAATAATAAAATAAAGGTAGGTTAGGATGTGACATTGTGAAGGAAACAAAAAGCAGCACTAATCGGATGAGCTTGTGGGGGCTTGAGTTTGACGAAAACAACAAAGTGTCCCTTTGTATTGGCCTTCAAAGCCTTGTAATCCTTCTGACAATTTAACCGACTCTCCAATAAGTACATTGCAAATTTACTCAATCGTTGGGCAAGTAAAAACTATCAAGATCATCACTATCAAACAAAACTGCAAAAACTAAAAAATCTCCCAACTCCATATATGGTAGCAGACGAGGACCCATCCTTTAAATTCTACTTAAATTCACTTACACAATGACAATATATGTAATTGGTCGGGTATGAAAATTTGATTTGAAAGGTGTGGTTTAATTTTATCTTTTTATTTTTTGAAATGTGTGGTTTAAAAATGTGGTTTGAAAAATAAGTTCAAAAATTGAAAATATGGGGTGTTTTTAGATTGAAGTTATCTTTTGATTTAAACTGTCAAATCAAA